>BMAU01006876.1:232500-238795 GCA_019973935.1 Trichonephila clavipes
TGTAAAGTTTAGATAACATTTGAAATTTGATGATTCGGTAAAGAGTTCACGCGTGTTAAAATTCTTCAAACAGTTTTCAAAATTAAAAAAAAAACTTACATTATACGAATACTTTTAAATTCAGTGTATTTTGTTTAACTATGTGTATAATTATATCGTTGACAAATGTGTATTTTCTAAAAGAAAGTTTCTGCAAAAAGCAAAAGATGGCAACAGTGAAGCACATTAACTAATTGGCTGGAAACGTGTGATTATATACATATGATATAATTATGACATTGCATTAATTTATGAACTGATTGGCCGATAACACGTGGCTCAGTTATCCTGTGACTATGACGTCACATGAATTTAGTCCTACTAGTGATTTATGAGTGTTTTCATTATCTTCCATTACATTGTACTACCATCTAGTGTTTAATTTCCGAGTCTTTTCTTCTGCGTGTTCCCGGATCCAGCCCCCCCTTGTAATCCTGACTGCTACTTTGCGGATTCGCACATCATATTTTCAGGTCATAAGATCGATAGCCCCTGTGCCTGTGTTAATTAACTAGAAAAAGGGTCAATTACTTAATGTTCTTCTTATCTTTGGCTATTTGCGAGTCGTGTAAAAGGACATCGAACCACCAAGAAGGAGTTGTTCGATTGCGATAAAATTTCGTAGGCAATGACATCTAGATCGACAACGCGATCAAATTTTTTCATGGACAATGAAAATGAATTGTGGTCGTAGCACGCATTTCTGCAGAACAATTCGAAAAGTATAAAATCGGTAATAGAGGTGAAACATTTATCTTTTTTCGTTTTCGCCGTTGTACTTCCCTAAGTAAAGAACGAATGGTACCGTCACGACGTTTTTGAAGACCTTATGGGCAACTAAAGTTCGAACATGGTCACATTGTCAGAAAGAGTGAAGATGCGTGATCATTCCGAGCAATAGGTCGTCTCCCCTGCAACGTACGGACAAAACTGTGCACAGGTACTGGCAGCAGTGGTTGCTGCGAGGACCATATCAGCGAAATAAAGGCTCTATAAAGCCAAGATTTACAAATGCGAGGCAAAATCGGATATTTTTTTTTGGACAGGCCAGAACAAAAGTATTATTTTTACTATTCAACGCACTACAGACTCTTCATACTCCCCGGGGTACCTTCCACCATTTCATGGCACTTAACAGAGGCAAAGTTACGCTCACAGCGGCCTTTAAGACTTCTGACTTTGACCCCATAAAATCGATGGAATAGTTTGAAGTGGTATCTTAGCCGATCATCATGGTTGCCATCAGACTGGGATCGCATAGCGTTCAGCGATGAATTCCGTTTTGTACTTGATGTAAAAGACATTCGTCTTTGTGTTTCGTAAAGTCAGGGCCAGTGGTCAAAACCAGCATTCGTTTTACAAAGACATACATTTATAACCCCTGGTGTGGCAATGTGGGGTGCAATCTCATACGACAGCAGGTCATCTCTAGCTTTCCTCCATATATCTTTAACAACACAACGATATGTTGCTACTCTGCTGCCGGTTGTTTTACTTTTCATAGCACGTCATCCGGGGGTCAATTTCCTACAAGGTAATGCCAAGTCTTATACCCCTCGCATATCTCCGAACTGTCTTCGTGCCGTCAATACACTTTCTTGGCCAGTAAGGTCATCAGATCCCTTACTGATCGAACACGTCTGAGACTTGGTATGTCGCCAGAGTCGGGCACACCAAAATATTGCTGATCTGGGGCAATAACTGGTGAATTCCTGGTAGAATGTATCTCAGGATAACATTAGGAACTTCTGCCACTCATTAGCGAGGCGCGTACAAGCATGCATCGCCGCCAGGGACAGTTCCCCCAACTACTGATTTGAACATTTAATCTGTAAGCGTGAGCCGTGAATGGGCCCCGTGGTCTTGGTTGTTTATCATTTTATTATGTGTGTATGAGCTGTACACATATTTAATTTCATTAAAAACAACAGCTTGCTTTATTGTGCTTCGACTTTTTTGCAAAAGAGAGCATATTCTTATTCAGACTTTAATTTTTAATGGGTGCAATGGCATAAGTTTCCGAATTAAATTTCAAAAAATGAAACATGAATTGCCGACATGTTGTCTTTCTATAATCTTTAATTAGTTTATAGATTATTCTCTATGAAATACTATTTAGATTAACTGATTTAACTCGTTTGTGGGAATCAATTTTGATATTTCATAATTAACTTATTTCTCTTTATATATTCTCATTCAATATTGTTTAATTGAAATCTGTTTTAAAATTGGCTATCCCTAGTAAACTGAATATATATTATTATTATTATAGAATGATTATAACGGGAGTTTACATTTTAGAAAACATGTAAATGAAATAGTTAATGGTTAATGTTTATAGTGAAAATTAAAATTATGTTTGTCTATGGGGGACAGCTTCCCTTGTGTATGCCACTGTATAATTATAATTAGAGCCGTAAGTGAATAAATAGCCTCTTTACAAATTGATTCAGTCGGAGGAAAATAATTAAATATCAAAGTTGTAATTGACAAATGCCAAATTAAATGTATTTTCTATAGCAATTTTACTGAACATATAGATGGAATATTTTAGTAAAAATATTTAGTTAATGCTTAGATTGAAATAAGAAGGTAAAAAATAGATAATCCAAACATGTATTTTAGTAAAAATATTTTGCATGAATTTATACATGTAATTCTTAAAGCCCATGAAAATATTTCAAACTATTCAACTTAATATAAAGGGTACAACGGTTACACACAGGAGAAATTGAGTAAACTTAGGTGATAAGAAAACACATAAATCATGCATGGAAACGCTTTCCTCGCTTGGTAGTGATGACGCAACAGAACACGAATAAGAGGTGAAAATGTATTTATTTTGCTCAGTACAGCAAAAACTAAGAAAAAGGAACATAAAAGAGACAACGATTGTCATCAAAGGAGTGGTTCAAAATTACAAGACCAGGCCGTGATACAGACCTCACATCTCCAGTGCATTGGAGTTCAAAAGTTAACGAAAATATCAGGCGTGATCCGGGCTTTCTCAGTGAAAAATATTACCATAGTGGGAATAGAGACTTCATTCAAAACACACGCTTAGAAACACAACATTTAATCACGGAAGACAAGACGAGAATCTATATACAAGTACATTACATAAAACAGTTTATCAATTTGTACAGCGCCATCTATTGGGAATTACACAAATCTAATACGCATACCAAACTACACAATACTTAACACCCAGCAGCTACCACAATGTGTGCAACAGTCTTCAGCTCTGTGAACGGACGTACCCTATGAAATAATGAAGGAAAGTGAGGTCTGGCCTTCGAGTGGACCAATGCAGTGGATCACTCCACACGATCCACTGTTGGCCATACATTACATTCAGGAGGAAAAGCACGTCATTGCTGAAATCACATGGAAGAATATATAACAGCGGATATGTATGCGCTTCATCATAACACTACTGGCAATTCTTGTTGAAGAAAGAGCAGATAGTTTGCCAGCAGACGTTCGAGCAAAGAAGTAAGACCCAATCCCGGTGAAACTAATACTATGTGATTCCAGTTCATTTCTTTTACAGAAAACCATTCCTGGGATACACGGATTCTTGTTGCAGATGGATTTTCTGCCAACCACCCATGGGTGTTATGTAAATTGGATGTTTCATCCTGGAGGAAGGTTCACTCATCAATGAAAAAAAGTGGTGACTGGGAAACGGAGGCCGATCTTTGAGCAGAACTGCAATTGTGAAGTAACTGTACGCTATGATAGGGGTTCATACCATTAGTATGTAGAATCCGCCACATGGTCATATGAGAAATGCCATATATGACTGGTGATATCCCGGGTACCGGTACCAGGATTCTCCTGTACCAGATCCAGCGCAGGATTTTCATTGTTTGGCATTCTTATACCTCGTGTACGTTACTGTGTGTACACGATGAGGGATCCGTTGGCGGAAATCCTCAGATGTAAACGTACAAAAAATGCGTGGTTGGGAGTTTACCTCCTTGTGGTAACGTTGGGCGTAAAATCGCTGTGCAATTCCATACATTGCAATCAGAGGCCCCTATTCCAGAAGCATATCGGCATACGGGCGTTCGTGTAACGTTCCATCCTACTACTACTCTATCGACAGGTGAAATAAAGCTCCAACTGCACTAAAACCACATGCTATTATATTGCGCAAGCATCGATTTATCTGATCCTTCGGTTTTAGAGTCGTCTGTTTACTGCCTACGCTAGCCAAAAGCTTCCCGCCATTATAAGTGTGCTATGAACAACAACAGCAATTTTTCTTTATCTCTATCTTGTGCCCAAGCGCTTTCTTGTGTTTCATGTCGTCATTATCAAGCCAGGAAAGTTTTTTCCAACCATGCATTACGAGTGTAATTTCTCATAGGCTAGAGTGTACTCTAACTTTGTATAGAGTTGTGTACCGCTCTACTGATAAGAGCCTGATGTATAAGCAAAATGTGAAAAAAGAAAATAATAAAGCAAATTTGATTGATCAATTTTTTCAATTAATGCAGTAGTAGAAAGCATCTTTCATTTGAATGGACTGCAAAATTGAGAATTTGTAGTTTTTCTTTTGTACCTATAATAATGGAAATTAAACAAGATGTAAATTATTACGAAATAAATGAATATACAAAATTGGAGTTCCAGAAAAGTGGCCCATTCACACTTTAATTGTTTGGCATTAAAAGAGAAGAAAAATATCCAAGATATATATTGCTTTTAATTACTAACCAGTTTTTTATATAATATGAGTCAAAAACTTGTTATAGAGACAGCTATAAATAATAAATTGTATATAATACATTTTAATAATAAACGAGATTATGTATATATTATTTTAACTATAAAAAAACGGTCATTTTTAACTGTCATTCATTGAAACTTGGTAATTCCTACGACGAGGCATTTCAGGTGCATCTTCATTAGCCATTGAAGAGGATTTTCGAACTGCTAAAAAAAGTATTTGTTACGTTTCTACGCCCCAAAGGAAGCGATAATTTTTGCTCTGATTTATTTTTATTCAATTGATGCTGCAACGTTATCGTCTGGTATTATAATCGGGGTTCTAAAGCTTTTCTATATGTTAGGTTAATAAAAATTCCAGAAATTTTACAATCTCTGTTTGGAATTGAACAAACGGGCCCCAGACTTGCAAGTAAAATATATTGCACTGAAAGCTCAGCTTGGGAATTCAAATAAATAGCACTACATTTTATTTATTTGTTTTGTTGATTTCAATAGAAAGTACAATTTTATTTTAAAAGTCATATTTGTAGATTAGATTTTCTAAAGGATTAGAAGTAAGAATGTTTTGATTTTTTTAAAATTTAACGCTTTGTTTTGATTTTTAAAATTTAATACTTTGTTTCGATTTTTAAAGTTTATTTTTATTCGTTTTTGCAGGTGTTGCCTGTTATCAAAGACGCTAAATGCATCGTCCCTACAATTTAAATGTCCTGTGGAGCTCAACTAGAATCAAGTTATTTCTAGCTAAATAAAGCTAAATTTTAAAATATTTATTCTTTACTTCTGTTCGCATCTTGTTGTTCTTTTTCCCTCTTAACAAGTTTGAACATCAAAAAAGACAATTATTTATTTAAAAAAATGGTGCAAAAACCATAATTTAAAAAAAAATAATCATGACCTCATGAATGCAACTATTTTTAAATGTGGGGGGAAACTTTAAGTTTTATGGTAATTAAAAATAGTTTTGTAATATTTATCTTTGTCTCAAAAACCTAATGTAATATGATAATAAATGAAACTGAAATTGATATTTGTAATTAGGATTTTTAATAATAGAGAGAATGTATATAATTCCTGGATATTTTTTATTATTAAATATTATCAATAATAAATGCAAGACTCTTGACTGAAAAAACTCATTTAGTGAAAATTAAGTGCATTTCAGCACTCTCTTCTGGGATAAAGTAAAATTAGAAGTTTGTTGTTGCAATTAAAGATTTATTTTTGAAAAGAGTATATCCATGAATTTGGGAACAATTTAATCTTTTCAGATTCTCGACGAAGATTCCATACCTCAAAGAATGAATATATTCCTAATGTCTGTATTACTATTTTTTATATTAGTTTATATTTACATTTAAAGGTAATTATTTTTATTGAATGGCTTAGATTCCATTTAAATCTTCATTTATTTTAAATATTCTTTTAAAAGGAATAATAATATTCAAAAAAATATCTGTACCATACAGAAAGTGGTTTCTAAATTGATAGAATGAAAGCATTCGGCATCATCCAT
>BMAU01006877.1:0-29805 GCA_019973935.1 Trichonephila clavipes
CACGCGTTGCTGTGGCTAAAGTTTTTGTTATATTACATTATAGTAAACAATCTAATTTGACTCCCTTATTTGACTTTCTACTACTATAACCCTTTAGTACAATGAAATTATTTACGAAGAAAGACGAAAATGTTGATGTTGGTATACAAATTCACTGGATTGAGATTTGAAGGGGAAGTACGTTGAACACAATTAATTAAAATGTTCTTACACTTGATATTAGCAGAAATCAATAGGTACAAAATAAAAATTTGTCAGATTTATTATTTCTATTTATTTTATAACAAATATAAGTATAATACAGTATAATACAGTAAATAACATGTGACGCTTAAACTCATAAATGAGGTATGCAAGGCAGACAGTCTTAAACTTTTAAACATTAATATCTATTTTTTTGAATTATAAATACTTTCAATTTCAATTTAATTTAACACCAATCGGTGCACAATGTTTTTGGTTAACCTGTCTTTAGCTAACACAAATAGATTCGACGGTTTCCCAACACGTGAACACGCAACATATAGTTGCCCATGAGAAAAACATGGATTTTTCCAAATCTAAACCACAAATGGACATTGTTTGACCTTGCGATTTATTTATAGACATGGCGAAAGCTAAAAACGAATTGGAAACTGTAGCCTTTTGAAGGGTATGGTAGAATCTGATGGTATCATCGGAATACGTGGTAGCAGGACCACTTTTCCTTTAAACTTCCCAGCCAAAATGGTTGCTTCAAGAATGTTTCCGGTGATCTTTTTGATTACCAAACGCGTACCGTTACATAATTGAGGTGGATTCAAATTACGGAGGAGAATAATAGGGGAACCAATCTTTAATCGAAGATTATGTGGTGGCATTCCAGGGATATCTAATGAATTTAAAAATTCAATCGGAAAATTTACACTTTCATTTTCATCAACAACAGTATCGATTGATTTAAAAGACATCAGATCGCCTGGTAAGAACTGTTGTATCTGGAAGTTAATTTCATCAACATCAACGTTTTTGGCTGCCAAAATCGCCCGTTGACTAAGCCATTCATGATTCAAATAATTATTCTGTATATCCGGGAAAATACTCCTGAATCAATTCATTTTTATCCTGAACAACAGTGCAAAAATTGTCTGGTAGTTTAATGCATTGCGTATTTAGTTGCAGTTCTATTTTACCGTTCCCAATATGTAGTAGTTGTTCGGAAAATATTTGTGCTGATGGATCATTTTGCAATTGTACTCGCATATTTATGGTCAATCGAAGTGTTTCAACACTTCGCCATAAGAATGATTGTTTCAAACATGCATTAATCTCATCCGCGAAAGTAGAGCGAGGTATAACCGGTAAGGTCTGCCGGAAGTCACCAGACAAAAGTAAGATAGCACCACCGAAAAGTTTATTATTGCTGTTTAATTCTTGCATAGTTCTGTTTAATGCTTCAAGTGAATATTTGTGTGCCATTGTGCACTCATCCCAAATTATGATAGAACTCTTCCGCAACACTGCAGCTATTCCACTATTCTTTTTGATGTTACACATTGCATCTGGTTTATTATGAACGTCCAATGGCAGCTTGAATGTTGAATGTGCTGTTCGCCCACCATCCAGTAAAGTAGCCGCAATGCCTGACGATGCTACTGCTAATGCGATTTTTTTTACGACCGTATTTTGGCAAGAATCAACGATATTAAAAATGTCTTACCGGTTCCACAGGGTGCATCCAAGAAAAAACCGCCTTGTTCAGCAGCAACAGCCAGCATAATTCGATCATAAATAATTTTTTGTTCTGCTGTCAGTAACGGTTCACTGTTCATGATAATTGTTGCTAAACTTCCATGGTCATATTGATTTTCTCGTTGTAAATCGGTATTGACTAAGTCGGTGGCTGGACGATTAGGTGGTGATGGCATACCATAATGATTAAGTGGTAAATTTGAAATAAGAACACATAAATCCTCGATTAAGACCAATGCTTCATTGTACATCTCTGGTGTATAATCTATGTTTTGGGATTGATTTGTTTGTCTAATTCGGTGCAAGATGTCTTCTGTCATACAATTTTTATATTTTTCCCACAAAGTTTGTGCTTGCGAGGGATAACATGTCGTAAAAATAATTGCAAACAACTGACGAATGTTATTCGGTGTTGATGTCAACGCAGCATCAGCAAGCGTTAAGTCCCAATGGTTATCGTCTTCTAGCAATTGCAGTTCACGACATGCATCCTGGTATGTATTGAATACTCGACCATTAACTGTTCGTAAAATTCAAAAGACGTTGGTCCGGGAACATTCACCAATAACAAACGTAAATAGAAGCACTCACGTTGCTTTGGATGTACCGTGTAAAGTCTCCCCAATGTCTTAGCTTTGAATATGCCTGTAATGGAAGGATGTGGTTTTCCTTGTTTCCGTGGCTCCCATTTTTTTACTGGATTTGTTCCATGTGAAATAACGTGGAACATCACCATACACCAATGTCATGAATTGGCCAAAAACATCAGGTTTTTGACACAATGTAAAAAATTCAGTTAGAGTCGTTTTCGGAGCTTCGAACGCTCTTTGGAGAACATTTTCTTCAGTGAAGTATACACGTTGACCGTTTTCAAGATGTATTGCCAGATGTTCGACAGCAGGATCTCTTTCGTGGATGGGAAAGCTGAGAATATGCCAAATAGCTTCATTGCTGCTAATGTATCTGCCCATTTGGTATCGTGCTATTTCGTCATTTTTATTAATGTTTTGTACTTCAAATATGGCCAAATCACTGCCTTTGTTTACATAATTACAAATATACTTAATTGATTTAACAGAACTGCAAAGCTCAACATTGATATGAGCTTTGTAAGTTTTTGAAAGTAGTGGTGAGTATGGTACCATCCACTCATTATCAAACTCAACTTGATTTGGAAAGTTCGGCAGTCGCATTGTAAATGTGTGGCCACCATTCTCAGTACTTCTGCGGCGATACTTTGGATAACCATCAATATCCGTGATCGTGTCATTCGTATGCGGCTTTGGGAAGTTTTTTTTACATTTTCCATTTTCCATGCACGGTGACGTCATGTTGAAAGCACCGCATGGCCCATGGATCATGTGTTTGGTGACAATATCAAATAATTCTTGATCAATTAATGGGTCTGGAATTTCGGCTGAAATTATTTGATCGATTTCTTCAGGACGGATTCTATCTTTGGCCAAACCAAAATGTGGGCATGAGGCAAACCTCGCTTTTGCCACTCTATCGTATACAGCCAACAACGTGTGATACCAAAAATTGAATATTTAATAATAAAGTCAATTAAGGATTTCAATTTTTGTTTAAAACACGTGCAGTTAAATCATGACGATTAATGGCTTGTTGTCCTGGCAATAGTAAAGTTTGTATCTCTTCCCAATTCGGATTACATGTGAATGTAATAAATAAATCCGGTCGGCCGTAATGACGTACGTAAGTCATCGCATCTTGCATGTATTCCTGCATGTTCCGTGGACTGCCGATGTAGCTTGAAGGTAAAATGAAAGCATTACCGATGTCATTGGGATTTAAATTTCCATCGATGTTTCCAGCAACAGCATCTCGTAAGTGAATATATTCTTCCGATCGTAGTTTTGCCTGATTAAATCGAAGGAATCGCAAGCGTTCGCTTTCGACCTTAGCATACATATCAACAATGTATTGATGGAACAGCTGACGATATCGAAGGATATAATTGTCTTGATGTTGTCTAACCATTATTCGGTGTGCGTAGTAGTTCATTGAGCTAACTTTATTATTTCTGTAATCACCTAAAAATAAAAAAATAAAATGCAATACGAAATTAAATCAATACATATAGTAAGAAAGTAAACAGATAATTGTCAAATTTACCGGTATTTGGATCATACTGTTTGATATTAAGGTGATATTCATCTTGTCCTTGCCAAAATATCAATGGATATTGTAGTGCGTCATATGAACGGTGTAGATCCGAAATCGTACTGATAGTGTTGTCTCGCCGTGTAATTTTTTTAGATCTTTTGTCAACTGTATCACCAACCATGATAACAGCAACCTCATCAACAGTTGGAGCGTTGAATCTACCAGCATGTTCACCTAATGGTACTTTGTCGGCTTTTATGACGATTTGATAATTGTCATTTTGCAGTCATGGCGAAACTATTTTGATCAATTGAATTAGTTGATTGTGATCTTCTAAAAAATTTTCCAATAATATCACAATTGCTCTTTTCTCTGCTTGTTCAATAAAATTATACAGACACCGAGTCATCACGCGCTCTTCACAATCGCCCATAAAATAAATTTGAAGAAATTTCGGATTGTTATCAGGCATTGGCATCAGTGATCCGATTTTATGGTACACCCGGCCTTGAATTTTGAATGTAGTTTCAAAATTACGTCCATCGGATGCACGATCGCAAATTTTAGTTGCCCCAAATGACGTCATTTGGAAGCAAGAATTAAATTTTGCGTATCTTACGCAAAAATAATTTGGAATCATCTGAATTGCCAGCAAGAAGGATAATAAAGGCTCCGGCGGAGCGGGTAGAGGTGACAGCACAACTTTTTTCCTGATGCGCAGCACATGCCGGCTGCTTCATTCCGAAATTTCAATGCATGACAATATTGACATACTTTATCCATTCCACCGATAGCAATTTTTGAATGCGCTGAGTAGTTAATATCTGGTGCATATTCAAAAGCAAGCCGAACGAATGATGCACGTGTTAATGAGCGGCTGATCCGTTGCCTTTGTCGATCTAGTGCTCGTACTGTAGCTATGTTTCGTTCTCGTGCCACTCTGTTCTCGTAATATTCTGTTGCAGACGTTCGTCACGCTGTTCTTGAGATTCTCGTGCACGACTTTCTGCAGTCCTGATTCTTTGAGCTGCATTTCTTGTTTCGATTTGTTCTGGTAATTGCTGAGCTCTTTCAACACGTTTTGCGTCGCGACCCTTGCTGCTCGCGTTGTTGAGGTTAGATTTTTCGGTGGCATTTGACTGAAAATAATAATTTAACATTGAAATAATAAGTGCAAAATAATTTTCAATAGAGATTAAATAAAATAATATAAAAATTTTTGTACAATTATTGAAAAAGTGTGGGGAGTTTTGTGCCATTTTTCTCATTGATATATTAATTAACTTTTATAAAACTATGTGATATTACTTACATGTGTAAATTGAAATTATTGTTCCTGTGCTCTACTGTGGCTATGTCTCGTTCTCCTGCTGCTCTTGTTCTTATGATATTCTCTTGAAAGACGTTCGTTACACTGTTCTTGAGATTCTGTGCATGACCTTCTGCTGTACTGATTCTTTGTGCTAGATTTCTTGATTCAATTTGTTCTGCCAACTGATGGGCTCTTTTTAATACGTTTGCGTCGTGCCTCTCTGGTGCTCGCGTTGTTGAGGTTAGATTTTTCCGTGGCATTTGACTGAAAATAATAAATTATCGTTTAAATATGAGAAAAAAAATTGAAAATCATTCTAATTAACTTTTATAATTATGTGATAATACTGACATGTACATATTTAAATTATAGAGTTTAAATAATAATTTCAATAAGAATTGAAATACAATTTAATCGTTTAAATATAAGAAAAAAAAATCTGAAAAACTTGTTATCATAGCACATTGAAATAATAAGTGCTAAATATTTTAATAGCGGTTAAATGAAAACAATAAAAAAATATTTGTACAACTATTGAAAAGTGTAGGAAATTGTGTATCATTTTTGCATTGACATTTTAATTAAATTTTATAATTATTTGATAATACTTACATCAGTCTAGTAACACGGCCGGCTATGCTAACACCAAAATTTAAAAAGTGGAAATAATTGAATTATACGGTATTTCGTTCACTACAAAATAAATTTAATTAATTTTATAGCGTCAACAACACGTGGTAATTATGCTATTAAAAATATAGCTTATATGACACGTTCGTAGATTTACCATAGCAGCGCCATCTATTGATTACTTACTCAACCCAGTCGAAAGGTATCGACATCTGTTAGAATCATTTGAGTTAACAGATAATTGTGACTGTCAAATAATAACAGACAATAATTAGCAATAAATTAAAATTGCGACTATAATTTGAGATTTAAACTATCCTATCTCTCAAGTTAGATCGAACTGCACATGGTGTGCGAATTTTATTATAATCGGTTAAGTGGTTTAGAAGTCCATTGAGGACAAACATTGTGACACGAGATTTATATATATTAAGATATATATATATATATATATATATATATATATATATATAGGGAGAGTGTGAACTAATAGTAGAAATTGAAAAAAGTAAAGGATTTTTTATGTTAACTCTATATAACTAATATATTCCAAAGTGCAGTACCATTATTTTATTATTAATACAAAATTGTAGAGTCTTATCTTAGTAAATTTGATTTATTCGTTCCAACTTTATCTGAGCATTATCTGCTATTTTTGTAATAATCGAATGCATTTCTTATCGAGTCGTAAACATGGAGTTCAAATATTTCGCAAACCATTATAAATAACATAATTTAAAAGTTTCTGATAAGCTAACTTAAGATCAGATATTTTAAGAGGAAAACATTTTGTTTTTTTAAAACATGTATTCCCTGCTTTCTCCTACAGAAATAAAAGTACCTTTCCAGGTACGCATTTCATAATTTGCGAATTCTGGCATGTAGGCTAGATAGCTCAGAGGCAACGTGCTTGTCTCATAAGCCCAAGATTGAGTGTTTGCACTCGGCTGGAGTCGATAGGTTTTCTGGATGCGAACGTCGTAAGGATGGCAAGTTTTCTCGAAAAAGATCGATTTTTAGATCGATCCAAATCGTAACCTAATGAAACCATTAACAGAAAAATCGAAGTCTAAAAGGCTCATTTCTCCAAAATCGATTTTTTTTCAAGTCTGCATTTAATATTTAAATATAAATATTTTTTTTAATTAAAAACAAGAAAGATACAATAATAACGATCTCTTATCCCTAAAATCAGGGAATTTTTTAGTTCAGGAAATTCGACAATTACAATCTTTTTTTACTTCCATATCAAAGTATCATGTATAAAAGAAAACATTTTTTTTCTAAGTGTATTTGTTACATTAAAAAGTTTAGAAAATAGGTAATATAGCTTTTAGTTCCCAATGTTTAATATATAAATATATATTAGTCCAATGACTTTTTGTATCTACATTTGTTGTGTTTGCTGAATTCCAATTTCTTACACTGTGGTTTCTAGTTTTTCTTCATTTTTATCTTATTGTACTATAAATATATATATATATATATATATATATATATATATATATATATATATATATATACTGCTGGACAAATGCTAAGGACGGATAACAAATTGCTATGTAACACAACATTAAGCGAGACATGAGGCCTAGTAGGATAAAATATAGTTGCCACACTGTTACGACATTAGAAAAAAGAATATTTATTGTTCTGGAAAGTACAAAAGCTGTGAAACATCTGAAAGAAAAAAAAATGTTCATTTGATCTGCGTACGGAGAAATGGAACAATGCATCTAAAAGTCAGCAGTTACCTTAAAGAAAGGTATCAGTACGGGATATGTCCACCGTGGAGTGTGATGCAACATTCCACACGTCGTACCATACTTTGCATAACATTATCCAGCAGCTGTTGAGGCAATTTATCCCATTCCTCTGTGAGTGCACGGATGAGGGTGTTCTTGTTTGTCGGAGGATAGTTTCAAACAGCAACTTGCCTCCCCAAAGCATCCCACACATTTTCAATGGAGTTTAGATCTGGAGAACGCGCTGGCCATACGAGACGTTGAATACCCCAGCTGTCTAGACAATCCTGAACAGCGAGTGTTCGATGACATGTTGCGTTGTCGTCCATAAAAACAAATTTATCACCTACAGCACCACGGAAAAGACGAACATGAGGAAGTAGAACTTCATCAATGTATCGTTGGCCCGTCATAGTCCCATTCGCAACCACATGTAGGCACGTGCGGCCATTGATCATGATGCTGGCCCACACCATGATACTGCATGTCAGATATCGGTCCTTTTCCTGGATATTTTCTGGACGATAAGCAGTACCACTCTCGCGCCAGATCAGTTGGTGTCTACAATCCAATGACAGACTGAACCTACTCTCATCTGAGAGTAGTACGCATGCCCAGTCCTGTTCAGTCCAATTGTGTTGCTCACGACACCATTGCAAACGGGCAGTACGGTGCTGTCTGGTCAATGGGACACACACAACAGGTCTGCGGGCGTATAGTCCTCCTCCCCTCAAACGTATGGCAACAGTTTTTCGGGAGATCTGCTTTCCTGAGGCAGCAAGAAACTGATTTGCCACCTGCTGAGCTGTGGTGCGCTTGTTCCTTTTTGCTGATAGGACGATATATCTGTCTTCTGCAGGCGTCGTACTTCTAACACGACCTCCCCCGTGCCGTCTACTACACATTCCAGTAATTTTAAATAACTTCCACAGCCGTGAAACAACGCTGTGAGCGATGTCGAACTCCCTGGCAACATCTGTTATTTTTCGCCCTTCTTCGATCTTTCCAATAATTCCGCCACGCATAAAATCATCTATGTGATGTCGGGAAGACATGCTAAAAATTTTAAGTTCGTCTATTAAATCTTTCCTGTAAAACTTTGACTTGAAACAACAACTGTCCACACGCGTCAAAACCTTTAGAGCTCTTATGAACGCTATCACGTGATGAACAGACGTGGAAAAAATTTTGCATACTTATACTTCTTCTTACTAATATCCCGCACTTATTCTAATTTTCCACATTTTGCTTCCTTTCCTTTTGTGGTTGCTATGGAGGATAGTGTTATCCGTTCTTAGCAATTGTCCTGCAGTGTATATACATATATATATATATATATATATATATACATATACATATATATATACATACATATATATATACATATATATATACATATATATACATATATATATACATATATATATATACATATATATATATATATATATATATATATATATATATATATATATATATATATATATATATATAAGCTTTCTTTTTTTAAGAAAAACAGTCTGTCAAGTCTACAGGGATCTAAGCGGTTCCGCTTATCACTTGCGATGTTGCCGACAATCGAAGTAAATGTGCTCTTAAGGAACAGATGATCCAACGATAGTCATATAGATCATGGCTATTGAGTGAACGTGATGATAAATAGAGTTTTTTTTGTTCTTGCCAGTAAATTAACCCTTTAACCACCAACACCGTAATAGAACGGGTTTTAAAGATAGTACATCCAATTAATTGTAAATAATTTTAAGATTTTTACCAAAGCAGAAAATATCAAATGCCGATTTTCTAGGATTAAATATCGATTTACTGAATCGATTCAGAGCTACATATCGATTTAAAAAATCAATTGTTTGACTGAGAAATCGATTTTTCGATTAATCGATCTCAGATCACCATTCCTAGAAAGTCGTAATTACACATGGGATATGAGTAGGTAGCATGTAAAAGATTCATTTAGTATAGATTTGATTCTGGCAATCTTGGCAAAATTAAATCACCGTAATATTTAGCATTCCACGAGAGCTTAAATTAAACTATTTCATCTGTCGAAATTTGGTAGTGATAGCCGACACTAGATGGTTCCACCACTGAAATGGCTGTCACGCTTCAGAGACTTGTGTGCCAAAATTATGCCAATTGGGAAAAAAAAGAATTCTGATATTCTAATTATTTTTTAATTTATTTATTTGTGAAAATTATTAAGGTTGATTCTTGCGTGATTTTAAAATTAAAAGTTCATTAAATATTACTAGTATCCCAAATATAAATGTGCGTATCAGTCTTCGTATAAGAATACACTTGCATCAGGTTTAGATTTTATTGGAAAAAACTTATAAGCGCAGTTAAATTATACAAACTTTGTCTGAAGATATTCATAATCCTGACTACTATAGCTTATATCAGAAACCGATAGTTATATAAAGCTTCGAAAGGAGAATTCTAAAGAAGATGTAAGTAATTTATCATAGACGAATCTTAATCCAGACATATTGAACGGACCTTTGATACAATGTTATATATTTCACGTGGAATCCCTGGTAATAATTGCATGCAAAATATACTATCATTTATAATATACTGCAATAGTTACGCATGAAGAGGGAACATACAAATGAATCATTGTCTGTATGTTATAAAATGATGATGTATATGGAATTAGAAATTTAAAAATTCATTCGAAGATTACAGAAGAATTAGTGCTTGTGATACTCATGACGTTTTGTATTTTGAAGGCTTCTGAATGAAATGTACATTTGTTTAACTTTTGTTTATATTTTATTCAATAAGTTAATTTTATCGAGTAGTACAGCGTTCCTCAAACTGTGGGGAGCGCCCCCTATGGGGGCATGATAACCCTACAAGTGGGCGCGATTATATCGAAAAGTCGAAAACAAAAGATTGTTTTAAAAAAAGTTATTAATTTACAGGCAGGAAGCAAAACAAAAGACATTCTGACATAATAAAAAATAAAACACTCATTTACACTGTTATAATATAAAACGCTGCACAATGTGTTTTATGACTAATATAACAATACTAAGTGAAGAACAAGTTTAATAATTACCAGTGACCCTTCAGGCATGTCATAAAATTATAAACAAAATTTAATACTTATGTTGATAATTTGTACTGTTTATAATTAGATTCTGATTGTAAATTTGCGTCAAAGTATATTATTATTGAATTCAATACGTTGTTATTGTATGGAGGGGGGGGCGATGAAAATTATGATTCGAAATTGGGTCGCAAGTATAGAAAGTTTGAGAAGCATTAGTGTAGTGAGAATACTTAATGGAAAGAAAAGCCTTTGAGCATTCCTATGTCACGTGTCACTCGGTATTACAATGATACTGGTATAACTGTTTTCAGAGTAATATATCTGAAAAATACCTGGCTGGCTACTGAACCCGTACTTTAGCGCAAAAAAACCGAAGAATTTCACTAATATCTAAGGGTATTTACATACTGATTTTACCGTAAAATTTGCATACAAAGGTGGAAAAGTATGAAAAGTAGGGAATACATTATGTTTATTACATTTTTCACACGTACATTTTGTTTTTCGGGTTATTTTTAGTAGAGCATTTAGTTCACTGTTTATACATTTCTTTAATCTTCGTCGCGAGTAAGTGCGATGCACTCGATCTTAATTTTTTTTCTTTTAACTTCGTAGAAGCATTGTTTTCTGGTTTCTAAATTCTTTACTTTCTTCTGTAAATTGAAATCCAAAGCACTTCAGAAATCAGCGTCTGGTTTGATGTTTAGTAGGTGATTTCTGTGTAAACAAAATAGTTTGTGCATTCATCGTCGCAATGCTCAACAACATTAAAAAATATTGCGATAGACTAACTAAATACCTTATTAAAAGTGCTGAGCATCATACGAACAACAGCGATTTCGATAATGAAATCGTATTGCAAAAAATGCAGCATACATTCGAGCATGAAAAAACCATAATATATTAATCACTGACCGAAGATCAAATTTATCTCTTAACTACCGATTAAAAGTTGTTTAATTCGTTACTCAGTGCCACCGTTTTTCACATAAAAGTACACATGTGGTGTATTGGGGTGCGGAACAAAAAAGGCAAAAATAAGCAATTTTTCTCTGAAATAAGCAAATCTTTTACAAACGCTGTCAAGGTAATTTAATTGCCTTTCAAAGCCTTCGTAATACTTTTACTGATAGAAACGCAATAAAATATATCATATTTTGAACCACATATATACGCCCGGGGCACCTAAAGCACCAGTTGAGCGATATGAATATATGCGCTGGTGGCAGTTAGGGATTAAAAATTGTGTAAAATCATCTATAATTTTTTAAAAAATATTTACTTTTATAAATTATATGAAATAATTTTTAGCACATTAAGAGTCAAGAGCTCATTGTGTTATTTGGAAGAGAATAAATTCCAATATAAAAAAACTATTGCACTAAGACATAATTATCAATTATTAGCACAGAAAAAAAATTGTGAACGATTTTTTAAATTCTTTTTCTTCATTAGTTTAAAAAAAGTGCAGATAAAAAACACATTTTTTTAATAAATATAAATAAAACTACGAAATTATGAATTTAGAATAAAATTCTTCAGAGACCAATCTACATAATTAGTATCTTTTTAATAACATCTGAAGTACAGTTTTTATAGAATCCGCAACCAAAAAAATATAATAACTGACTCTCAAATAATTCCACACCAAATTCTTTTATTTACTAATTGAATACGCTCAGATTTCAACAGCAATCACTGTAGCATTAAAAGTTACAAAAACATCACCAACCATCCTGAATGTGTGTCATTTTCTTTCTAAGAATTCCTCGAAGCATCTAATTTTTGTCACTTTCCAGCACTCTTCCTCCAGGAAATAGTACACAAAACACCAGAAATATTCCCTAAAAAAATCCCTCTCTATTTAAAACAAATGCCTTCAACGTAATCTTTAACCACTGTACATAAAACTTCCAGATGATAAAGGCTTATTTTTTGAAACCATGCCTGGGGCCTTCCGATCAGTCGAAAAACTAAAAGAAGTGAGAAGAGTTGAGAAAAAAGTAAAAAAAGAGTAACTCTTCCATCCCTCTTTTCCATCCTTAAAATAAAATATAATAAAAGAGGTAAAAAAATAGTGTAAGGGATAAGATAATGGCAGCAGTTGCTAGAGTTTTTGCCGCCGGGTCTGCTGAGATCTAAGGGAATGGCTCAGAATGTGTAAGGGGCTAGCTTCTTCAATGAAACTGTTATTTTGTAAGGATGGTAGGTTTATATTTTACCTGCTGTGAAGAATATTTTTTTCCTTGTTAACTTTGTTTGAAGTTAAATTACCGTAAGAAATAAATTGATATTGTAACTAGCATTTTTTTTGTAATGACACTTTAAATTCTTTTGAAAAAAATATAAAGAATGTTATTATTTTTAGTTGGTGATTAAAAACAAATGCTACTGGTATTATTGCCATGATTGGACTTTTTTTCGATATTTGTATTCCTTAAGTAATTGTTTTTAAAAGATTAACTTGCATAATTGTAAGTATAATACGATAGATTGAATTTATTTAAAAATAAAGCTCGGAAACTATTAAATGTCAACAATATTCTTCATAAAGTATTTGGTACTTTTTGAAATCAGGATATTCTTCAACTTTTTAGAAATTTGAAACTTTTGGGACTTGTGTAGGATGATTTTCTAACAATTCTTTTCTTTCAGTTTCTCCTTCAGAAGTGATTCGCATGCACCTGAAAATATGAGGTCTAGAGCTGCTTTAACAGTTCAGATAGGTGTAAATAATGTTGTTTTCTTTAAATCCTAATTTCCTTGGGTCAGATAGGCAATCATATCCAATTATTTTATAGTTTCCAGTAATTAGTCCCTCTTTTAGTTAATTTTGTTTATTGGATGAAACACATAGAAGACATCACACAAAGAACATTACGTAAAACAAAAACTACCTCTACAAGCCAAACAAAGTATACATACTCTTAGCTGACTTGCAGCGCCATCTATATTAAATAATTTAATTTACAACAGTAAAAGAAAAAGTTCGAAGAAAATCAGTCCATTAATATTTTTTTATACAGGGTGACCCAGGATCATTAGGATAACTTTAAGGGGAGATAGGGTACACCTAAGGGATTCAGATTTTCGGTATCATCTTCATTCGGCGCTAGATGGTGTGGTTCACAAGTACGAAAAAAAGTACAAAACAAACGAGTCATTTGAATTGTCATCACTTGAAAGTAGTATGGAACATTTTACAAACATCGAGCTGGCAGATATGCTCCTGATTTAAGGATTGACCAAAGAAAATCAAGAGCGGCAGAAAGACTATGTCTCGAAAGGTCACATGGAAAGGACGGGTCACGAGTGACTCAAACTCCTAAAATGGTACACGAATTCCTTCAAACGCTATCCAACACACTTTGTTCCATGTATGGAATAAAATGTATTCGATACCGTTGCCTGTTGGATTGCGTGGCCTGCCTTCACTTTTCCCATTACCTTGTAATGATCGACATTTACAAAAATTTGAGCCATGATACAATTTTTTTGCTACTCGTGCATTTCCTTTTGCCAGTCTGTAAATAAGGTGAATACCTGCCAGCTCCATGTTTAAAAAATGTTCCATGTTCCTCTACGAGCAATGACAGCTCAAACGACTGCGGTAATACAGATCTGTTTCCTCCAGTTCTCTTGTGAATGACGTCACCTACCGCCGAACGAAGACGTTTCCGACCATGGGTTGCTAAGCAAATCTGAATCCTTGTGATGTACCCTCCTACTCTTAAAGTTTGCCCAAATGATCCTCGGACACCCTGCATATATATATATATATATATATATATATATATATATATATATTCCTCTCCTTGAGAGATTCATTATTGTTCTCTTTTCTCAATTTTTTTTTATTTTATTAGGTTCTTCATCCTCGTGTTGTATTAGGCTTAACTTTTCAACTTGGCTTTCTTTTCTCTCTCTCTATTATGTCGAAAATTTCTACTGTACGGGGAAGGTTCGATCGACAAAGCATTGCTTAACCCTAATTCACTGGTCTAATTCAGTGACAGATTTCAGTGACATAAATCATAATGGGTCTCCAGTTTAGTCCAATGACTTTTTTATATCTACTATTGTTGTGTCTGCTGAATTCCAATTTCTTACTTCTTTAGCACTGTAGGTTCTAGTATTTCTTCACTTTTATTTTTATACTATATATATATATATATATATATATATATATATATATATGAGAAAAATGGTTCACTCATTTACTCCCTCATCACGAGATCTCGTAAACTTATAGACCTACAGAGTTGAAATTTGGTATGAATGTTTCTTTTGTAAAGTAGAAGTCCGCTTAGAATTAATTTTGCAACAATCGACCACCAGGGGACTTTGTAAGGGGTTAGAGAGAATTATAGATAAATATCTTCATTTTTGAACTATTAGGCGTATAGACATGAAATTTGGTAGCTATGTACCATTCGTGGAGTAGATCTCCGCTGTAAAATAGATTTTGCAGAAATCGACTTGCAAGGTAAGGAGGGAGGTTGCGGGAGCATTAAAAATAGAAATAGATTGCTTTGAAATTGAAATAGAAACTCAAAACTCTAGAAATTTGGCATGAATACTTTTTGTAGAGTAGAGATCTACTAAGAAATAGCTTTGCCGAAATTCAACTCACAAGGGGAGAGGGAATGAGGAATTTTGCGCAGTGAAGGATAAACATATCCCAAATTTGAATTATTAGACCTATTGACTTAATATATCGTCATCCTAATTATCAGACTGCGCAACTCCATCGATGTAACTGATTTGATATATGAGTGCAACGCGGCAAGCGTTTTTTGTTTCGATTCCTTAATCCTTTTGTTTTGTGTACGTCATGCCTCCGCTTTTAATTTATTTCTCGATCAGTGTAATCACTACGTTTTTTATTTCATAATAAAATTCGATTTTGAAGGGAGAGGAGGTGGAAAGATTTTAACATAAAATAAGTACAACAGAAAGTAATATTAATGTATTACACTTCCTGATATAAATTATTTACACTACTTTAAGCGTTCATTACACAAAATTTGTAACAATGTGTTACTTTTGCTGAGCAGAGATCCCGCGGGAAAAAACCTAAAACAAAAAAACAAACACTAATATACGTTATCCCCATGACAACCACATTATCGCACGATAAAAATATCAAAGTAAACCATATTGTAATATTATCACCATCTTGGCGAACATAAGCAACAACTTGGCGCCCAGCCCTACTGTGACAAATTAGCATCCCAGATGGATTTACGCAGTTTGATAATTAGACCGACGATATGATAATCATGTTTCTATTGTTGATTAGAGTTCCTCAAAGATGGGGTTCTGTAAAATTGACTCCCAGGAGGTTCTGGTAAGTTTGGGATTAAAAAAAATTCCGTTTTTTCAATTATTAGACCTAAGGATGAAATACGTGAGATATATTCCGTTTGTTCACTGGAGATCAACTATGAACGAATATTACACTCTTACAAAAATCCCCCGGGAAGGGAGAGGGGTTGCAAGAGTATTTTAAATTTTAAAAAATCCCGTTTTTGTTTTATTAGACCTATAGATGTGAAATTTGACACTTCTTTTATTAAGTAGAGATCAACTTAAGACGCGTTTTGAGGAAATCGTCTTAACGGGGATTGAGGGGCATAAAAGATAAATATACTTCCATCCTTTTCCAATCAAAATCAAATTATAAAAATAATTTTCAATACAATTGAAATTTTAATGTTAGGACTTTGGTAGCACAGAAACATAAAAACATTAATAGTCATACGATATAATGGAATACTCCGAGAAGAAAACTAATTTATAGATATTCTACCTTAGCGCTACTTTATTGTTATCGTTACGAGCAAAGAAATGAAGTAACAAAAATTTAGGTGATCTCTTGTTCCATAGAAACATCTCACATTCCTAAAATATTTATAATATTCTATTGCCTAGGCTTATTATTTCAGAATACTTTATATCGGGGATACGTATTCAGTTTTAGTTACCAGCCAAAGGGAAGAAATAATTTGTGTGTAGGAGTCATTCTTTTGTAAAAAATATTATATACTCCTAAAATAGTTGGGAATATTAAAAGACGAAATCTATTATGTATATTATTTGTGAATATTCTACATTAGGGATACATAAAACTTTCATTATCAGCCTAATGGTATTAAAACACAAATATTTAGGATCCACTGGCGCTATAAAAACCTCTTACCTTCCTACAAGAGTTAATAATAATCAAAGAATTGATCTGTGTATTATTTATTAATATAACATACTAGAGATACATAGAATTTTTTTTCTAACCAGCCAAGGTATTTGATAACAGAAAAAATAGGAAATTATTGTACGATAAAATTGGCTAACAAGGTTGTATAATATTTATTAATGTGAACCAGATTTCATTGTATGTACAAATATAGAATTCAGGTAATATTTTATACGAGAGTTACATTAAAGTCTTGCTATTAAGCTGCGAGGGGACTATTGGCGACAGATTCCGTAATTTTGAACCACGTTCAAGTGAGGAATCGGCACCTAAACTGTCATTCCCTCCCCTAACATCTACATGACACCAATGGGAGGATGTTAATTAATTAATATTTTAACGTAAAATTTCTAAGCACTTAAGTGCATAACAGAACAATATTTTATGTTAACACAATAACATGATCAGTAGAAATGAAATTTTAAATGTGATTAACAAATTATTCATTTGGAAACTTAACAGATGCGTTAACAGATGCAAAAATAACCCCCCAGAATGGTCTAATAATTAATTACTCTATAGTAAACATTATAATTTTTTATTAATCATAATAAATAAATTAAAATTGACAGCATTATTGCAATATCATAATTTAGTAATCAATTCCGTAACAATAATACACAATATTGTTTGTTTACTAAAAACAATAATTCTTTTTTTTAAATTCACATTTAGAGAATTTACAATGAAGTAGATACCAGTATATGGAAAAAGATTTTGTGTACCTCCGTAGAATTTTTAATTGCAAGCCAGCGTTTCTCAAACTGGGAGCGTGATAACTCTACGAAGTGGGTGCGAGCATATTGAAAAGTCGAAAACAAAAAGTTATTTAAAAAAATTATTAATTTACTGAAAGTAAACAAATAAAATACTTTCTGATATAATAAAATAAAGAATACACATTTACACTGATATAATATACGTATAAATATATCAGTAATGTACAATGTAAATTTTAGTATTAATTTAACAAGACTAAGTTAAGAACAAGTTGGATAATTATCAGTGACCCCTCTGGGCTTGTATTAATACTTATCTTGATAATTTATAAGGTTTATAATTTATTCCTTAACTGCCGATTAAAAGTTAAGGGATTCGCTCCCCGATCCCCCCGTTTACGATGTAAGCGAGCCTAGTTTGATGTTTTATTTTTGAGGGGGTAGAGAAATGAAATGAATAAGCAAATCCTCTGAAATAAGTAAATCCTTCGCAAACACTGTCAAGGTCCTCTTATTACAATCCAAAGCCTTCTGGATAATTTTATGAAAAGGACTGCACAGGAAAGATCGCACTTCAGGAAGACGTATATATACGTCCAAAATTAATGATTTGGCTGAGGTAAGTGCGGTGGCATATTTAAGTGCTTAGTATCAAAAAAAATTGAATTCAGTACATTGTTAGTGTATTGAGGGGGCGTGAGGAAAATGATGACTGAAAAGTGGGTCGTGTATATTGAAAGTTTGAGATGCACTGTGGTAAGTAAAGGAAAAGAAGGGGGCTTTACACATCTCGAAATTTTGATTTTGGGAACAGTTTAATCAGTCTTTTTGTAATAAATGTTTCTGTATATATACATATACCTATCTATCTATATATGTACATATATATATATATATAATTTTATTGATAGTCATCATAAACATGTAGTTACTGGCAACTTAGACATAATCAATGATAATATTTTAAAAGATATAATGAGTAAAGGCACTAGTTTTATAGATTAAATGTTTCTAATAACAACAATACTGTTAAAAAACAAATTATTAAAGATATAGATAAATTTATTACAAAATCTACAATTAAATTTGGACTACCTATTGAGGCATTTGCTGAGTATAAGTACAATATTTTAAAAGACCTTATGAATTTTTGTTACCATTCTCACACAATATTAAACTACTTTTAAAGATATAAAACAGAAAATTTATGAATTACAAAAGAATTTTATCATAGTTTACATTAATAAAGTACCTGGTAACTATGCTGTGATTTGTAAGTATTTATATTATAATATTCTTTATGATCACTCTCTAAATAACGGATCTTTTAAAAAATTAGATTTGTCACATAATGAAATTAGTAATCGTATTATTGCTATTTATAAGAAATTATATTTTTTGTATTCCTAAAATTAAAAAAGTATCCATATATATTTTTAACTCCAAAATTCCATAAAAGTCTGGTTAAGTTTAGAACTGTGACAAATGGTTTTAGAACATATATTACTACTCCAGGCAAATTACTTCATAATATTATACAAAACTTTATTAATCAGCAATGTTATAAAGCTATAATTAAAAATAGTAAAAAGAGATCATAAATTTTTTTAATAATAAAAATATTTATTCAGTTCATAGTTATGACTTTGAAGATCTTTTCAATTCCATTGATATATATGATATTATTAAAGTAATTTTAGAAAGCCACAGTATGTATAACCTTAATATTAATTTTAACAAATTTAAAACTCTCATAGATTTTGTCTTAAAAGAAAATTACATCAATTTTTTTAAGGGTTCTTTATATAAACAAGAGAAAGGACTCCCACAAGGGGGCCCAGCTAGTAACAGTTTGGCTAATCTTTATTTACATTTTTATGAATATAATATATTATTAATAATGACTACTACATTTTTAGATATATTGATGATTTAATTATTTTGGGTAAAAATGATAATTTAAATCCCATTATTAATTTTTATCCGGCTTACTTAAACTTAGTTAAAAGTAATAATAATCCAATCAAAACAAACTACCTAGATGTAACACTGTATATTAAGGATTTGAAACTACATAGTAATATTTATGATAAACGAGATGCCTTTAATTTTAATATCATCAAAGTGCCTTTCTGGAATTTTAATTTATCAATATCAATATATAGAAATATTATTTTTAACTATATTTATCGCAATAATGTATTAGTTAGTGATAAAGCTAATATTTTTTTTAAATCTTAAAAAAATTTTAATCACTGTATTGAACATGGATATTCTGCTAACTTTCTTTGTAATTATATTTATAATGGTTTTTAATGATACAATTTGTATTACTGTAATTATTTACTGTTATTATGTTTTGTATTGATTTTTAAATTTATACACTATCTAATTTATTCTACAATTATTAAACAGATGGAGCCACATGCTTATTAAATTTTTTAATATATATATTTTTACTTATCTTTTATATTTTACACTAATTTTTATATGATTATTATTTTATGATTTTTTAAAAGTATATATATATATATAATATCGTATCGCAATTAATTTTATGCGGTTCTGCTCTCACTCCTCGTATTTGGCGGGAACACATTACTTGTTGACTCTTGGCCATCGTTTACACTCCGAATTAGTAGGTTATGTTTTTGTTCATATGTTATTTAGTTTAATGAATTTTTAATATTTAAATTCTACTTATATAATTTTTTTTCCTCTTGGTACATAGCATGACAAATTACAGGTGAAGGTTGGCTGGCCGCAAAACTTGTTTAAACCTGCAATCCTGGATCCTAAAGCCAGGAGTTTGTCATTATTCTACTGTGCCTTCTTCCTAATTTTAGTTATCTTAGGTACATATATATATGTTTATGTTTATATTTTCGTTTATATATTTGTGTATATGTATATATATATATATATATATGTATAAATTTTTATATATGTGTATGCATATGTATATAATTATATGTTGAATTTTTTTATATTGGATTATATATAGGATGGTCACAAATTCATGGTACATAATTTAGGGATTGATTAAGGACATTTTAACAATCATTTATTATTTGAGAATATATGGGTACAAGTGACGTGGTGAGCCACAAATAATGGAAACAAAAGAAAAGAGAAATGGAGCTATCGGTTGGTTGCATTGCCCGTAGGGGGCAGTAGATATCTAACCGCAATTCAAAATGATGCATCTCAGTAAGGGAAATTGCCATTCGCAATTGGGTTGGAGTCTCTACGATGGGAGATTTTACGTATGCCGAAAATACAAAGCATTACATGTACGGCCGTGAAAATGGTAACGGAAGAGCTGTTCTACGAATGTATCACACAAATTTTCCTGATCGATGAATACCAGATCACAGAATTTTTACGAGGTTATATCGTCAACTTCATGAAACAGGTTCGTTCCACGTCACCAAGCATGATTCTGGTCGACGAAGAGATGCATGTGACTTAATTGCGAATGTTCTCTTATTTTTCTGGAACAGGTGTTATCATAAATGTTTCATGATTTTCCGATAGCCTTTTGTAACCGCATGTGATTTCAGTATGATGGGGCACCAGCCCACTTCATTTATGTGCGTATTCACCTTAATGCCACGTTTAAGGTATCCGACTACGTTCGGAACCGTGATTTTAAAAAAGCACAGAAATGGATAATTTTCATGATATTTAGTGTCACTCAGATTAGAATACATGCATAAAATTATTTTAAGGCCATTGTGACAAAAGAAATTTATTTAAATATAATATTTTGGCAAAGAATTAACTTAGAATAATCTTTTTCCAAATGTTCTCCTTTTGTGAAAAATGGTTCTAATATAATATTGTGTTGCCTGCATATAGCTCAGACCTCTCTACAGAGGCTCAACTGGAACTTTTGAAAAATTCACTTTATTTTCAGAGTTACCACCCATTGAAATAATTATTCGCGTTTTTTTCTTAAAATTGATCCCCTCTGTGGTCGTAAAATATGAATAAACCCCATTTCTAAGTTATGTATTTCAAAAATTCTAGTTGAGCCTCTGTAGAGAGGTCTGAGCTATATACAGGCAAAATATTATTATAATAGAAGCATTTTTCACAAAAGGAGAACATTTGGAAAAAAGATTATTCTAAGTTAATTTTTTGTCAAAATGTCATTAAAACAATTTTATGCATATTTTCTAATCTAAGTGACACTAAATATTATGAAAATTATCCATTTATGCGCTTTTGAAAATCATGGTTTCGAACGTAGTTGGATACCTTAAGGCACAATGGATCGGGGATTGGTAGATGAGTTCCTTGACCACCCAGAAAACCGATTTATTGAGCCAATATTATGGAGACCCCTGAAGAATCTCGTTTATGGGGCTCCACTTGACTCAGATGAGGATCTCGTTCCTTGAATATCCAAAGCTGCTGAGCGTGTGCGTGAAATACAGTGGGTGATCGGTTAACGAACATAATTCGTCCCTAGATTATGTTTACTATCTGAATTGTTCGTTAACCGATCATCGATTCACCATAGACTTCTATGTGAAATCGATTCATTCGTTCTGGAGACCCTAAAAATTAAATTCTAAAAAATGTATAATTTCTTAGTAAGTTTTTAAAAAAATAATACATACATATTGTCTTGCATATTAATCAGTCCTTTTTATTTTTTGCTTATCGGGCGTTGAAGAACATGTCCAATGTTGATTGTTTTCTCTCTTTTTCAGAATTTTCCGGAAGTACTTAATAGCATTGTCGTTGTAAAGATCCCCAAACCTACTGATATCAGTTTGGTTTGGGTGCCATTCTAAGACCACTGCTCTGACAGTATCCCACTTTTTAAAAATATCTTTAATGGTAGATGTCGGCATTGGTCCTTTTTCGTCTTCCTCTTGTTCAGAAGGAAACACATTTCGTTGTGTTTTTTGGTGTTCTTCATTAAAAATTTCTTGGAGTTCTTCTATCGTCAGTTCATCTTCATGTCCCATTATGAGCTCTTCTATGTCTTCCTCGTTCACCTCTAATTCCAAATCTCTAGAAGTTGTCAAAATTTTATCCATAATTTAAAGGGTGTCGCCCTGATCATCTCCGAATATGTGTTCGTTGTCCGAACACAAAAAATCTTTCTTGAAAGTGTTCGTTATCCGAACACAAAAATCTTTCGTGAAAGTGTTCGTTAACCGATCACCCACTGTACCTGGCATGTTTGAACGTACACGTCAATCGCTCCACCATCACTTTAAAGCATTTATTGCTACTGGTGGACACAATTTTGAACAGTTATTGCTAACATTACACTTGTCAACGACGCTTTCAATAACCATTTTGTCTTTCCTTCCGACTCTTATTTTTTGTGTTTGTGCCTCATCGCATAACTTGCGCCCAGACATCCCTATACAGTAAATGACTATGACTATGTCCTGTACCTACCTCTAAAGTTTGTACCATTTATACCAAGAATTCAGGACCCTCTGTATAAGAAATATTTAATGAATTTTTTTTTATTAAATCTCAGTTATAATCAATAATATTGCCATTTACCAGGAACCTACATTTTAGTTCATTATTTATCGTTACACAGTCAGAGTTTTTTATCCACTTCAAATACAGTGTATTATCGGAATTTAAAACGATCATAAATCAAGCGAATTCAAAAAAGTTTCACGAACAATGTGGCTCATCGATTAAATTTATTCTACGGGGAAAATTAAGTTTATAATATTCCGTTGCTATTTTTCTTCGAAGAATTATGGTAGTTCCAAGAATAAATAATCTTTTTTAAATGGAAAAACGCTTATAAAATTAGATAAGAGATTTTGGTTAGTTTGTCATGAAGAAACATCAATACTTCAGGTTGTTAATTTGATGTAAATATAACAATTACCATGCATACCATTGATAGATTGACATGTAAGGCACCCGATTGGAGGTGCCCCACTTCTACATTATCCTCGAGACCTAAATTTGTGGGCAGGAACGAAGAAGCAGCCATATCGTTTATCTTAATATCACTTTTTATTAAGATCTTAACTTAAACAATATACAGTAATAATAATAATAATCCATTCAAGTGAATCTGGAGTGAAAGGATGCAATTCGTATTACCAAATAATCGCGTAACCGACCACTATATCTAACTCTACCGACTATTTCTAACTTCAGTAACTACACAGTCCTTAATAACTTGTGATTTAACAGTCTTACCGCTATATCTTCGGTAAACAGCAATTCGCTTGATTATAACTGACGTGGCTTTTATCCTTTTGGAATGGTATCCACCTTTAACTTGATCGCACAGGTACGGACAGCTCAAATCTTGAACTCGGGATTTCCTCTCACTTTAAATTAAGCACTGGCAAAACATATACCTCGTATATTCACTTCTCATAGCCACCCCGCGTACGTTAAACTTCTACTATTTATAAGATTCCTAATTTGAATATTCACGCTTCTCTTCTAGAGTTGGTCGGAAAAAATTGCAATTTTGGCCCCCAAAAACTCTAGAGGATAATTAGTTGAAATCACGATGAGCCCATCAAAGACAGACCACGAAATTTTCAAATTAAGCAAGCAAAAAGGATGATTTCTGAGTAGGAACCCTACTCTTCAAACATCCACACAACGCCAACGTGATGAAAGTGAGTTTCGTCACATTTAATGTGCGTCAAGGTCTTTACGTAGCATTTCTTAACCCCTTCTCTGCTTTTCCCGAGCAGAGTTCGGGCAGGCGAAACGTACCATCCCGGCACATCTCGAGTGTAGCTCGGGCACTGAAAATTTACACTGTGAAATCGGTCTTTCCTGAATTATTTTACATACATTTTCTTATGGTTTTAAATAACTGAAAAATACCACTTTGTGGAATTTTCTGCAAAAAAGAGAGCGTTCTTTTGCTGACTTCTGTCCCCCTTCTCACTTGTCTGAAAGATACTTTGTTGACTACATTCCTCAAAAGAGAAGAAAACTAATCCAATACATTAGTGTGTTACTTACAGCTCAAAGAGAGAAAGTAAAGGGAAGAAGGTATGAAGAGAAACAAGATTTGACTATCCAGATTGCGATGTTGGGTTATGTGCCGTACTTTGTTTTCGAGTTTATCTTACACGATCAAATTTAGATTAATAATTTCTTAATCATTAATGTTAATGCTAAAGATGTACATAAAATTTGTAATCCAAGATAAAAGCTAGGTATTCTGAGCTTTGTATTTATAATTGGCGTGGATTGACTGCAAATTCCAATGATTTGTGCCATACAGAAAGCCAAATTTACAGATAAATTACTCAATTATTTAAATAGATTGTTTTTATATTAATTTTTAGGAAATTTTGGAGGCGAATGTTCCTATTGGATTTAAAAAGGTACGTATTTTTGAAAATAAGTATGAAAAAATTGGCATTTTTCTTTCCGTAATCCAGAAATAAAATAAAACTGGAAGGAGTCAATTTTGAAACTAAACATACTTTCACTCCTTCACCCATAAAGCATAGATAGATGAGCCTACTCACATTATCGTATAAAAAACAAATCATGTTTTTTTATTATTATCTAAAAACAAATAACCCAACCTCTTTGCGCACCTGCGTTAGAATTCTAGTATTATAGAATATACTCTCTAAAATTAATGCTTTGAAAATTACGTTTGCTTAACAGTGTGTGTGTCTGACTCCTCCATAATATCTATATTTCTCTAAAACAGATAGATGTCCCCTCGACTCTCACTTGTTAAATTGCTTCATTGACACAGAGTCGCTCTGCCATCTCCATATGTTATGCGTTTAGTCTAAGCCTTTGATCAAATGGTAGCGAAGGCACTGAATGAATTTGAATAGAAAACACAAGGATACAATAACATTATTCAATGTTCATGAATGATATTTGATAAGTGTTCTTAAGGGCAAGGCTTTCTTGAAATCGTATCGAAGTAAATATTACTGTCAAGTTGTTTACTATCCCTGTTATTATTATTATTATTATTAATTAAATTATTGATCAATGTTTGTTACAAGTAAATGAAAACAGGTATTATATTACTGTAATGAGTGAGAATGAGATTTATAATAACGTCAGCCTATGAAGAAAAACGAAAGCTATTGGTGAAAGACCTCGTAGTTTTGAGCCTCATCTGAATGACATCTGAGCTGCCCATCTTCTCCTAACTACCATACCATATCAATGGGAAGACATTGAGCCTCGACAGATGTAACGTGCATCACCTCAACTATACGGTGGGTCTTCAGTCGCACTTGGTGGCCGTGGTAACGTAGGGGTCAAGGTAACGGAGGCCTGGCGGGCGTGTCATGAGTTCGAGCCTAGTACCACAAAAAGTCGTCGTGTACGGAGGGGTATGATGCACGTTAAATATGTCGAAGCTCAAGTGTCCTCTCATTGGTGTGGTTTGGAAGTTAAGGAGAGGGGAAAACAGCTCAGGTGTTGTTTTCGTCAGTTGACCATGTTTCAAAATTACGAGGTCAAAAGCCCTAGAGTAGTTGAATAGTGTGACGTTAATATTCATTCATTCATTCAGTGGCATAAGAACTTGAACTCAGGACCAAATTATACCATTACCCTTGGTTGTCATGGTCACATTATACCAAAAAAAAAGGACCATGGTAGTCTTGGGGTCACGGTTACAAGGACTTTTAGTGTTGGTGTGTCTCATGAGTTCGAGCTTTAGTATCGCTGAATACCCTCCGTGTAAGGGGCACGTAAAATCTGTCGAAGCTCAAATTTTCGCGTTGCCGAGTTCTGTAGAGACTTAGGCAGTTGTATGGCTCAAGTGTCGCCCTGGCTATTTGAACACCGTTCAAAATTACGAGACCCGTCACCATTACCCTTCGTGTTGCTTTCAGTGCGACGTTACTATAAGCACTCACTTCTAATTACATTCATTTGCTTCATTTTTTTTCAAAATGGGCTGCATTTTGACACACAAACCTTTTTAGGCACCGCTCCAAAGTATGAGAACCAACCGTTTCTATGGTCGATTAATCTGGTGGGGGCTCTCAGTACTAAATTTTTGATGCTTGAATTAGTTTTAATTCGAGCATTCGCCAGATGCTAAATATTACAGTGATTTAGTTTTGCCAAGAGTACCAGAGCCAAATCGATGCTGAAGGGATGTTTTACATGCCACATAATCATATGACATACGTGCTTACGATTTTGAGATCCGGAAAATCTCTTTACTCCAGCCGGGATCAAACCGGATACCTTGAATTTAAGAGGCGGATAAGCTACCTCTAATCTAACAAGTCGACTCGAGACTTCAAATACAATTAATAAAATAAATTATTTATTTAAATAGAATTGCTTGTCACATAAAAGAGTTAACGAATAGAAATAAATTTTCATGGAAATGTTTAAAAAATAATAAATTGTAAAATTAAATTTTAATTAAGCTAGAAAAGCATGATTAATCTTTTAATGTATTTAATTTTTAAGTTAATCAAACATAAATAATTGTTTATTAATGTAAGTTATTATCTCTACGTGCTGAAAAATATACTTACAGAAAAATAAAAATTGTATTTAATTCCCATTTTTTAAAGCTTTTTATGACTAGTAATTAAAATATGTATAGATAGAAATTTATATTAAGAACTTTTATGACAAAATATTTTATAAATTATAGCAAATACTTAATTTATTTGAGCTACGCCTAATTTGATTATCACAATAAATTAAATTCTTAAGATATTTAAAAATTTTTAACTGCTAAGACATTCATTATTATAATACTTTTGGAAAATAGGAAACTATATAGAATATGTAATTTATGAGAATATTGTTGCAGAGTAAAATAAAAATTAAATTCTCCTATAATTATTCGTCGAATTATACATATTAAATAAACTAACTTCTAAAAATCTTCATAAAAAATCTAACTTCATTAATGCTGATAATTTTGAGTAACATGAAACTAACTATACAGAAAAATGTGTAAACAATATTTTGAAGGAAAGTTAATTTAACAAATGGAGTTATCGCTTGTACTATATTCCAATATGGATTAAAATATAATGCATACATCTGGCTGAGGGGCATGGTTGGTTTGTCGCTGGCATTCTGCACCTAAGGTTGCGGATTTGACCCCAGGCCAAGTTGGAGGATTTTCAAGATGCAGAATATTGACAGTGGCCATGTCGTACGATTATACGGCATGAAAAAAACTCCTTGAGTACATGTTTGACTTGAGTGCTCTCGGCAAAATTAACGTTCTAAGAACGATTTCACATTGCCAGAGCTTAGGTGCCTCCGTCTGTCGAAAAAACTGGGCGTCAAAATTACTTACCATAATTGGTATCGCCTATATAGTGTTGCACTATATAGTGAAACAAGCTCCTGGGTCTACAAAGGTTGAATACCAATGCGTAGCTCCATTAGAGAAGAAGAAAGATATAACTCACTTCAGATCGAGATTGTTAAATAATGACTTATTGTGTTTATGGATTAATTTAATCAAAGTACTGTTACATATCTTCCCTTTAAGATAACTTGAATCTTTCTGTCTCTACAGATTCTTCTTGGAAGTATAGATCAACTGCAGAGGAATGGTCATAGTGTAACGTTACTCACCTCGCACTTGATAGATTGGCTTTTATAGGAAGGCAATATTACCCACAATACCCACAATCGTGGGTTCATACCCACGATGCACAGCTAAAATAATATAGAATCCCTTCATCTGATATCACGCCGACAGCCATAGTCGAAAAACAAACACATCTGTTCCCCCACCAAGAAACCGAATTTCGAGGGAAATTCGAAATATAAGAAGGGACTGCCCCATTCATAGAGAGCGAAGAGGCAGACGGCATGGAATACTGGAAAAGAGGCGTTGCGTTTTACCCTCCTCCTTCACCAATAAAGCATTCTGTAGTATTAAACCACTCAGCATTGTGAATAACTTGTATCTAACTGTAATTATTGTTTTTAATTGCGGCAAACGTAATAAATCGATAATTTAGTTCTTTAAGTGTCACGTTACTCATGAATTTATCCACTACGTCACAATGGTCCGGACCTCTTGGCCAGCTTTGCTCCTGTTGAGAAGTTAATGCATGTATATGGGTTGATCTGGTAAGGCTTAAATTCATCAAGTTAGTGTGGTGTAGAAGTTTGGAGAGAGAGATACAAGCTCAGGTGTTCTCGTTATTTAAATGTAGCTGAAATTACAAAGAATAGCTTTCATCAATTAATAAGTCTGCTTAAAATTTAATGCTTTTGTAAAATATCCTCTCCTATTTTCACCTAATATGAAAGTCAGGATATCTCCCATAATATTTTCCATTTAAATAAAATATTAACTATGAAAATTAGTGTAATAAGTATCAATTTGCAAATTTCCCCAACGCACGATTTTCCCTTCCGTATTTCTGGAAAAAAATATGAAAATACCTATGAATCTCTTTTTGACTTTTGTTTTGCAATTTCTAATAAATTATCAAAAAGAAAACCATACTGCTAATTCAATTCAAGTTATGTTTTATACATACACAGTTCCTGCCCACACACAAAAATCTGAAAGAATTTTTATCTTATTATTTTTGCTGCTAATAATTTCCTCGATCAATAATACTCATATCCTAGATTAAATATATGGCATCGCATGGTAAAAGTACATAATGATTCAAACTTGGCCACGTAGAAGTTTCTCATACCATTCTCATTGCAGTACACTCAATTATGGGAAATAGTCTCTGAATATGTGAAGCACGAACTGTGCAATTGGCAAAGTTCTTAACTTCTTTTAACTAACTTCACTTGTATCTATCTCTCTGACTCGACTCAGTGAGTTAAACGCCCACATGACGTCTTGAATACTAACAGAATTATTAGGGTTCGAATCTTGTAAACTTTTAAATTGTGCGCAAATATAATTGTGAGAGTGCTTTACAAAAGTTTTGCTAAAAGGGTTCTTTTTAAGTTTATTAAAGTTATTAGATAGCAACGAGGAAGAGAGATAATAAAATTTAATAAGAATAATACATAAAATTTGCATACATTAATAAAAATAGTTCCCCAGTGAAGTAATTACTATTGAAACAAAGGAAGTTTAGGACAACTGGGTGATATTAATTAATGTATGAATTATAAATACGATTGAATTGCCAATATCGATTTTTAATTTGATTTTGCATCCCTTAAGTGCCACCAGCCTATATATTCGTCTTGAACAATCAGTGCATTAAAGTGCCCCAGCAATACGTAAC
>BMAU01006879.1:0-25557 GCA_019973935.1 Trichonephila clavipes
TATTTTTTAAAAGTTGCAATTATGATCTAATGGCTGAATAAGGCTTGTTGTGTTGGGCGGAAGAAATACTAGTTGAACATTTGGATGTTCTAATTATGGATGACTTGCTGCATTGTCAACAATTAATAAAACTTTAAAATCGAGAGATTTTTCCTTCATAAAGGCTTCCACTTTTGGTACAGAAACAATTATTGAACCATTCTGTAAAAATAGCTGTTGCCATCCAGGCTTTCGGGTTAGCCATCCAATGCACGAGCAGTTGTTTTAAATCTTTACCTTTAAGGGCGCGTCGTCTAAGAGATTTATTTATTAAGAGAGGTTTCAACATTCGATCTCCTGATGCATTGCTACAAAGTAATAAGGTGACTCGATCTTTACTTGTTTTTATGTTCACTTGCAGTTTTTTCATCCTTTGCGATGTAAGTACGGTTAGGCAATTTTTTTCAATAAAGTCCTGTTTCATCAGCGTTAAATACTTGATCGGCAGAATAGTCCCCATCTTCAATAATTTTCATGCTACTCCTCTGGAAATATTTTTGCTGCCCTTCATCTGCTCTGTTGCACTCTCCCTGCTATCTTATTATTATGAAGTGCATTTTCTAAGAACCCGGTTAGGTATCCTTTGCTAGCTGAAAATTCTTTCCAGCTTGGGAAGTGGAAGTTGATGGTTCTGACTGTTTCATTGACTTATAAAAACTGAAGAGCTTTTTCTTGGATTAAATAACCACTTACAGGAATCCTTCTTGAACTTGTTCTTCAATCCAAAATTCTGCAGATGGCACTCTCCCCGTCTTTTCAATAATACATCCCTTGTGTACGATGCAAATTTGGTGCTTAATTTTGTCTCAGAAATGACCACAATTTTGTTATTGCAGCTTCATTCTTTTTAATTGCTCTGACAGTAGATTCTGCCTAAATTAAACAAGTTTTCCAATAGCCGTAGATCCTTCTTCTCCTTTCCCAAGCGATCTAAAATTGCAGAGTTTTCGTTTCCAACGAAATTGACTGTTTTTGATGTTGTTTTTTTCTCCATTGGGCCAAATAAAATCTTAGAAAAGAAATTTAAAAAAAAATTACACTTACGATTTTCTAATGAGAAATAAAAACTTACGACACTCACTTTAAATCCAGAAATCAAAATTTGCTGCTTATTATATTGCAACTTAAATTCGCCACTTATTAAAGTGAAACTTTTATAAAAATGAACGAGGCACCACTAAGAGAAAAATATAATTTCGAAATAATGATATCGTATCGGTATACTACTGAAATAACGAATGCGAAATCTAAGACTGTCGCAGCCGAGCCACAGACGTAAGCACCAAAAAAGATACGGAAATTCTCGGAATACTACGATCTACGTCTCAGTATAAAAATAATAATAATAACAAAATCTAGAAATGTTTGGAATACAAAACCGCAAAAATGTTTGAAAATACAAAACCGCACAACTTCAAAATCGCATAAAACAATCCGCATAAAAAGAGACCCGACTGTATATACAGTACAGTCCCGATAATCCGAACAATCTCGACCGACTTCGTTCGATTACGCGATTGTTCGATCAGCCGGAGTAACAGCGAAATCACTATTTGAACCTGGAGTACGGGTCTATTGTGTCTATGTATTTTGTCGTAATGTGAGCGTACGTGCCCGCTTTTGCCGCGTGGACTGTGCTCCCACTCTCGACGCGTGTGTTCTCCCCTCCACCACTCCTAACTTACACTGGTGTGCAAAAAATTAAGTGACGAGACGGTTTTTTTCAAATATAACTTTGTACAAAAGCTTTCCAAATCAACACATTTAATACCGTAAGATCCCCAATATGCAAGGACATGTGTAATGTAAGCAACACTTACTAAAAGAGAAATCAGAGGGATAAAAAGAAGCTTGATTGAAAAAGTAGCATGGAGCGCAATGCGACTGAAGGCCGAAACATCCCTGTGATGGGTGTCCAGCAAGAAACATCCGGTCTTTAGTAGGGGATATGATCTCCCCTAACTGCTAGGCAGGTTTCACAGCGTCTGCCCATGCTGAGAATGAGGGTGTCAATGAGTTGTTGAGGCATTGCTGCTCATTCGTCTTGCAGCGCCAATCGAAGCTCGAATCGTTACTGGTGGTAAGGTACGAGCTGCCAAGCGTCTGCCCTAGAAAATCCCATACATGCTCGATGGGATTGAGATCCGGAGATCGTGACGGCAATCCATACGTTCAATATCCTCACTCTCTAAGAGCTTCGGAGCTACTGTGCGATGACATGGTGCATTGTCGTCCATGAAAAGGGTGCAGACCCATAGCGCCTCTAAAAAAGACGCACATATGGAAGAAGAACGTTACAATAACGGGTCCTGCTGACTGAACCTGCGTCGAAGTTGTGAAGGTCTGTACGACTACCAAGCATGATGCCTCCCCAAACGAGAACACCGCGACCTCCTGTCTGTCCCTTTCAATGATGTTCGAGGGATGATTGCGGCTTCCCCGCTCTCTCCCGATGAGTATGCGATGAGAATCGCCATCAAACTGAATCTGCTCTCATCTGTAAAGAGTACTCGTCCCCATTGATTGTCTCTCCAATTCCGGTGTTCCCGGCACCACAGAGAACGCCTTCTCCGATGGGCAGGCGTTAAAGGTACACACCGTACAGGGCGTGTCGTGCAAACAGACCACCACCGTGCAGTCTTCCGGCCACGGTAAAACGCGATATCGGTCGTCCAGTCGCCGCGTCGTGTCTAGCGATTTCTCCCGCTGTCTGCCGCCTGTTTCTTCTGGCCTGTAAGACAATGTACCGGTCATCTGCGGGTGTGGTTCCTCGTGGACGACCACTACTGAACCCCCGGATAGCTGTTCCTGTAGTTTGAAATTGTCTCCAAAGTCGTGAAACGATGCTGTGAGCAATTCGAACTCTGCAGCCACACTTGTCACACTGCGACCTTCCTCCAACTGCCCAATGATTCGACCTCAGGTAAAAGCATCCAGATGTCGTCTAACAAATTGATTATTCGCCATTTCTCGCTGGGGCAGCAACTCGGTGTGATTTTAACTGCTATACGGCGTGCAATCTCTTTGCCAGAAATACTGATCTTACACCGACAACATGCTTTATACTACTCAGACACTCCCCCATTATGTCTCCTGCATATCTGCGCATGTGCTACCGTACATCACCTTACTTAATCTCCTGATTGGTCTTTCTGTCCGCTCTGCCTCTTCGTTCAGCTGATATGCTAATTTTCGACTTCGTCCTTAATTTTTGCACACCAGTGTAGTGTGACTGCGTGCGTGTGCCCGTACTGTTGGCCGTCAGTCGTTCCGCGCTCGTTCTATACTCGTCCGCTTTTGTCTCTGTGTTAATAAACAGTGTTACAGTGATATTCTACAGTGAAAACAGTTTGTTGTGTGTTTTGGACATTTATCTGTGATACAGTGTACGTAAACAGATTGTTATGGCGAGTAAGCTCAAACACTCAACACTTACTCTTAAAGACAAACTAGAGGTTCTAAAGCGTTTAGATAAAGGTGAAGGTGTGACAAAATTGGCTACAGAGTTTAATGTTGGCAAAGCTACAATTGTGATTGAGAAAAATCGTAGAAAGCTTGAACAATACTCGTGCTAATTTTTCCGACGAGACTCTTGAAAACAGACAGACAGCAAAGCAATCGCTGTATGATAAAGTTGATAATGCGCTTCTTTATTTGGTTTACCCAGGAAAGACAAAGAGGAACCCCTCAGTGGGCCTTATCATTCAAGAAAAGGCTATTCAATTAAATAAATTAATGAACGGTGATGCCTCTTTCAGTGCTAGTATCGGGAGGCTAGATCGGTGGAAGAAGACGACATGGGGTACGTCAGTTGACAATTACCGGCGAAAAGCTTTCATCTGATTTTGACGCAGCAAAGGAATACGTGACCACATTTGCAAATTTAATAGCTGAGGGAAATTATTCTCCACAACAAATCTACAATGCCGATTAGATGGGCCTGAACTCTTGGGGCACTGCCTAAAAAGAGTTTAGCTTCACAGGATGAAAAAAGTGCTCCAGGTTATAAAATGAGTAAAAGACCGAGTTACATTAATGGCATGCAGCAATGCTTTTGCAATCACAAGCTCCCATTAATGGTGATAGGCAAATCTTCTAAGCCTAGAGCTTTTAAAACGTGAATATGAAATCATCACAGCATATTACAGGAGCCAAAAAGCATGGATGAATGCAATGTTGTTTAAAGAGTGGTTTCATGACCAGTTTGTTCCCGCTGTAAAGAAATTCAATAAAGAAAATGATTTACCGCAACGTGCGATTCTTTTGATTGACAATGCGCCATCGCACCCAGGCACTGAAGAACTTTCTAGCGGTGAAATCAAAGCCATATTTTTACCGCCAAATGTTACATCCTTACTACAGCCTATATATCAGGGTGTTTTTGCAAAAACTTAAACAAATTTACCGTAAGCAGTTTTTGGTGAACCTCGATTGAAGATGACACAGTCTCTTTGGTTGCAAAAATAAACAAAACGAACATGAAAGATGTTGTTTATTGGTCTGCTGAGTCCTGGGAAAACGTAACTGACCAAACTTTAATAAAAGTCTGGAAGAAACTATGGCCAACCCTTGAGTATGCAGAAAAACCAACCAGAAAAATGATGTGACCAGTTTGCTTCAGCTAGTGCAGACAATTCCCGGGTTGCGAGGAAGCTGGGGAAAGAGACATCAATGAATGGATGGAAGAAGACGGGGAAACAGCCGCTGAATTTCTGACTGATGACGACAGATAGCTGCGGCAGTGACTCAAGAGCCAATGGAGGAGGAGGGGAGTGACGACGAGACGCAATACGATAAGAAGGACGTGGTGCCACATGCAGACTACGGCGCAGCTGCCCTTGACCTTTCCCCTGCGCTACTTGAGCAACAGCCCGACACTACACCAGCTGATGCTATTTATGAGGCGGGCTGGCGAAATTACGCATCATCGAAAGACTGTCTTCGTTGCGCCAGAAACAACTGAATTAATGTAATAAGGTACTTGTTCACTACATTATCAGTACTGTACTGTACTGTACATATTTTATATTTAATCTTATGTTGTACAATTTTTCATACTAAACATTAGTGTTCTGTTCTGTAGTTTATTCCATTTTAAAATTTGTACCATAACTTGATGTACAGTGCGTGAATATAAAATAAAGAACTGTTTTGAATTAAGGTTTACACTGTTTTATATTGAAATATTCACCGATTTTTTTCGTCCTTAAAATTATAAAATTTTTTCCGCGGAGCCGTTCGGATTAGCGGGACTGTACTGTATATATATATATATATATATATATGTGGGAGACAACAAGGGGTCCAAGACTTTTGTCTTTCTTATGGTTTATTTAACATTAAACAAAAATTAATTAAAAAGGTAGATAAGTTTGACAGAAGGTAACGCCTGCTCGCGCACCTCTCTCGTTCTCCTTCCTCCTCGCTTTCTCTCTTTCTCCAATTCTAATGTCCAAGAGTTTTAGTTTGGATTTGCTGCGCCTGCGCGCGAAGACTGCCTTGCTTTTGGCAGCATGCCATAACGGCTATCCTGACTGTACGCTGTCCGCAGCGGTACGTATTCCTTTTTTCCTTTCCATGGATACCAGAGGAGAATCTGAAACATACAAAAAAAAGACGGAACAGAACAAGGACTATACGACAAATACACAAAGGTTTAAAATATCATAATTCTGCTGAACTGAACAGTTCCTCCATCATGTGAAGGCACCTCTTCGACATCCGGAAGGTTCCACAGGAAAACATTGTTTCACAGGCATAAGAACGTCTTTTTTAACAAGTTGATCTTTGGTTGAACGCATCGATATTTTCCTCTCGAGTTCTGGACGTCTGTTCAAAACGATTTCTCTTTTTCCTTCGTTTCCACTGCCAAGGCTGGAAGATTTTTCGGAGCAACACAAACCGTCTATATTTACTCTTCATAGGTGAAGGGTTATCAGAACAAGATAAACGTCTGGTTCTCTGACACAGGAATATCATTTTTCAATTTAATACACATTTTTAACTTAGTACGCTTAATGTTATTGCATTTTATAATCCTTAATTTGAGAACTCGAATCATTTCTAGTATTAAAGTTTTTAACATGTGGCAAATCATAACTAGAGTTTTCTATCACATTTGAAACAGAAACAAACATTAGATAAGTATAAGCATGAGCACTCTAAAGAGGATTCACTTTTCATTCAATAAAACATCGCTCTTTGCGTGGCCTAGTTTTTTTATTTCAGAATATACACGGGATGTATAATAATTTCTTCGGTCAAGGTCGGTGATATTGCCGTTCGAACACTTAGGCTGGGAGAGTGTTGATCAAGAGAAATATTTATGGGTTTAACTTCTACCATTCGCTGTTCGCCAAAACATGAACTTAATGTTATTATTTCTTCGAAGGTGTTTGCACTCTAATTAGTGAGGAATTTAAAACTGGGATCTGGCAACCTGAATCGATCAAGGCTGTTACGGGCTGATTTTCTACAAAAAATGTTTACATATTAAAGATTTTCGAATTCATCGCTATTTTGTTTTTCGCCTTCGACTTTCAAAGTATTCACGTTTATTTTATTATGGATGTGGCTGTTAGATTCTTTAGGTTTAAAACGCTTCTCACAGTCTCTTGCGCAATGAGATGAATCACTCGCATATAAAGCAATTTTTATTTTCTCTTCAAGATATTGTATAGTTCTTTAATTCTTTGGTTTAAAGTTTTGTGATCTATTTTTAAAGGGGTCTTGGGTATATCCATAAGTAATAGGAATTTCTTTATGTGATCCGCTTCTAGAGAAATATAAAATATCGCGCTCTTTTAGCTAAACCAATAGGGCTGAACCACCTTCTGCTTCTCGAATGCCAATATGAGTTGCAGTTTCCTTATTTAAAGTTTCGAACTGTTTTCTTCTACTTTAGCTGCAGGATTTAAACTTACTCTGCTTTATTTTAGCCGTTTGAAGTTCGACTTCTTTTTCTAATTTTGCTAACTGAAGTTTCGCGAGCTCAATTTTCTGTTTTTCTAAAGTTACCTCTCTTTCGTTTCGCGATACCCTCTCATCTATACAGTTTTTAATTAAAGTTTTAATGAAATATGGATCACTTTCAAATGTACTACTGTTCTCAATTTTAGTCTTTAGTTTAACTATAGTGTCCGTACTCTCCACAGTACCGTCTAAATCCTCAACAACTCTTATGAGATCCTCTTTAAGAGTGTTTTTATACATTTTAGAAAAATATGGAAAGATCCTACCTTTTTTTCTAGCTCCCTTGTTGCTCGCACGTACGATGTATCCAATAATTGAAGAAAACGTCGATTCCACTGATTTCACCTCTTCGCAGGTAATATCGTTAGATGAAAAATAGTTCTTGAAATTGTTCGAATTGACACCTCTTCGCAGGTGTTTGTGAGTGGATCCAACCTCTACACAGGCGGAACGAAGTTTCCGAAAAATGGCGGCGCTGTCTCCTCCACGGACGGCTTTTTGTTCACGTTCCAAACTTTGATCAAAATCGAAATTTTTTTTCAATCCCGGCCTCTACACAGGCGGAGTATTCATGCTGAGTTCAAACCCTCTACACAGGTTGAACGAAGTTTCCAAATGGCGGAGCGTCTCCTTCACGGACGCTGCCGTTCATTGTCCGGACTTTGGTTCAAATCGAAATTTTATCGATCGCGGCCGAGCCCCACATAATTTGTGGGAGACAACAAGGGGTCCAAGACTTTTGTCTTTCTTATGGTTTATTTAACATTAAAAAAAATTAATTAAAAGGGTAGATAAGTTTGACATTGATATGCAGAAGGTAACGCCTGCTCGCGCACCTATCTCGTTCTCCTTCCTCCTCGCTTTCTCTCTCTTCTCCAATTCTAATGTCCAAGAGTTTTAGTTTGGATTTGCTGCGCCTGCGCGCGAAGACTGCCTTGCTTTTGGCTGCATGCCATATATATATATATATATATATATATAAAACACTTGAAAGAAGAAAAATAGATTGAGATAGCAAGAGAAAAAATTTGTCTGTTTGACAAAGTTAACTCGACGATGAGAAAGTTTTATCTATGAGAATAACTATTCTTGAGCTCTGTTAAAGTTTCTATCAAATTAATTAACAGCACTGGCGTAGCTAGTTCTGGAGGGGGCCTTGTATCAAAATTCCTTCGGGGGCCCTTTAAGTATGGAAACTCTATTAGAGGGACTATAATTATACTTGTTGGGGCCCCGTATTATTGATACGGTGGTAGCTACGCCTTGATGAACAGTATTATTTTTAATTTCACCCGAAACTATTACGCAAGTTCTCAGATCATATGATTTTAATGAAATTCTGCGAAGAGTAATTTTGTGGGAGATCCCGAATAGAAATTGAGACTTAGATTCCCAAAGTCAATGATAAATAAGATAATATTTTCATTGAAATCAAATGTTGTTGCAGATGAGAGCCAATTTCTCATTTTTTATCCTGATTACCATTCAAAAAGAATGATGAGAAAGAGAAAATGAAAATTCAATCATAACTAATTTGGAATAGTGAATCTCAGAAAAGAATACATTAAAAGATGCTTTACATCATGTAAAAGATGATAAATTTAATATAAACAAGATAATTAAATCAGTGATTATTTACTTTATTATATGGAAAGTTATTCAGAAACCATAGAGAATATTTAAGACTTCATTTCAAATTGAAATTTTTTTAATGAATCAATTCAAGACCATTATTATGTGTGACTTCTTAATTGTGATGAAATATGGTTGCAAAGTTTACCTTTATTAGCAGACATGTTTCCATTCTAAATGAAGTAAACACATTCTTTCGAAATATTATAAAAATTAAATGTAATTTTAATTAGATATAGACATAAAAAATTAAAGAAAAAAAAAGAATGCATTTGTTTTAAAACGCAACCTGTCATCATCCCATCTCAAATTTACGTGCTATGTTGTGAAAAACTAAGCAATTTTCAGTCATATGAATTTGAAGGAAAATGAACTGAGTTTAGAGGACAGTGTTAAAATTTATAAATAGAATGGAGCACATTTTTTCAGTTAAAAACATATAGAAGATAATATTTTCCATGAGAGAAAACTTAACATGAATGGAGTAAAAAATCAGCTCCAAGGCTATTAGATAAATAAGAAGGGTTGCCAGTGAAGGAGAAAAGGAAATAACTTATCAAAAGATCCAATTTAAATTTAAACAAAACTCCTTAATTTTTTTGAAAAGTTTCTCACACACTTTATAACCATTTTAGTGCCATTCGAACAACATCTTTAAATGAAAAACTCTTTCACAACGTATGTGGCAACAGAAGCAAAATATAGAATCAAATCATATGCAGAATATGAAATGAGACTGCAAACAGCTTGAACAGAGCTAGATTTTGATGGATTTTGTGCAAAAAAAAAAAAAACGCATGCATTTACGCGCACTAATATATCTCATTCAATAATGTAAAGCAATGGAAATGGACACTTCTATCGAGCATGAATCAATGCTATTAATGGCAAATAACATTAATTTTAAGTAAATACTCTTTTAGTAATACGGTAACTTTCTAACTCTACATTTATGTAAAATACATATAACATGATGATCTACTTCATTTTTTAAAAAATATATTTCTTAAGGGTTGGGTAAGGCTTTCCAAAAACACTTAATATTTCTAAGAGTTCTATGAGTCGACAAATTTAGAAGACCACTGCTTTAAATGATGTGTCCAAAACCGAACATCACAAATAACCAATGTAAGTAGTCATAAAATCTTTCCGGAAAAAAAAGTAACGAATTCTTGGATGGAATTCGGTGTTCTTCAAAATCTGAATATTATTTCTTATCAATAAAAATTAAAAAGTAAAAAAATCTTTTTAAAAACAAGCTTTCTTTTATTCGCTAAAAGAATAAAATATAACTTTTTCTTTTAAAAACTTATTTTGCTGTCAACTTATAACGTCGTTACACAATTTTATAATATAAAAAGCTTGTCGCGAGATTTAAGTGCTCGTATTTACTTAGTTTGAAAATTTTAAAAATTAAAATAAATCAAATCAAGTTATTTAATAAACTTATTTATCTACACAGGTAAATCTCGTGACAAGCTTTTATATCATAAATTGTGTAATGACGTTATAAGTTGATAGTAAAAAAGTTTTAAAAGATAAGTTTATTTTATTCTTTTTAGCGCATTTAAATAAAAGCTTGTTTTAAGTTTTTTTCTCTTTTACTTAATTTATTTTTACTTTTTAGTTATCGCTGGACAGGTTTCTCAGTCTGTTCATCTCATTCAACGCATCATTGGTGCAGATCCTTTTTCCGGTTAATTTTGAACAGTCTAGCCTGTGGGTACTTAATCTTTCATCCCGCCAGGTCAGCATACATATGATAGATATTTCACTCGGGCCGCAACAAGAGGATAATGGGAGGATAAACACTGTAAGACAGTGCTTCTCAAACTTTCAACATATTCGCGACCCAATATTCAGTTATCATTTTCATCGCGCCCCCTCCATACAATAACAATAAATTGAGTTCACTAATATTATACTTTGACACTAAAGCTACAATTCGACTTTGACAACTTATATGCCGCAACGTATATAAACGTCTCGTTCAGCCAAGACATCATTTTCTGACGTATATATATGTCTTTCCGAAGTACGATCTTTTCTGTGCACTGCAATCCATAAAACTATTCCTATGGTTTGGAATGCAAAAAAGGACTTGACAGTGTTTGCGAAGGATTTACTTATTTCAAAGGTTTTTGCTTATTTATTCCTTTTCTCCTCCCTCCCCTAAAAAAACATAAAAATACTCGTGTCTACGTGGAAACGGTGGCATTTGGGAGCGAATCACGTAACTTTCATAGGCAGTTAAGGAATTAATTACAAACCCTACAAATTATCAAGATAAGTGTTAATACAAGCCCATGGGGTCAATGGTAATTATCGAACCTGTTCTTTAACTTAGTATTGTTAAATGAATAATAAAATACATTGTATAGTACTGATACATTTATAAATGTATTATATCATGAAATGTGTATTTTATATTTTATTGTATCAGAGAGTAGAAGTATCGTTTGTTTTTATTTTCAGAAAAATAAAGATGTTTTTAAACAATCTTTTGCTTTCGACTTCAATATGCCGCACCCCCCCTCATAGATTTATCACGCCCCCAAAGGGGGGGCGCCCCACAGGTTGAGTGAAACACTGCTGTAAGATCAAACCAACATTGACAAAAGCAAAATTAATCAAAATATTAAAATTCTTTTTTTTTGTTGTTGTTGCTTTTACTATAGTACCATTAAAAACGAAAAACACAGACATTTTTTTAAATCCTCAATTTTAAACCAATTTTTTTCAATCTTTTAGTACAGAATTGGGATAATACTATTCTACAAATGAAAAAGTTTTCAATTGCGATTATATTTCAAATGACGAAGTTATTAAAATGTTTAGTTAAAAATTTGAGTAATTTTTTTTTTGAAAAATCGTAAAAAAGTTTTTGGCATTTAATTTTTATAAATGACTGATTCTTAAAAGAGAAAACCTGAACTTTTTAGGGCAGAATATCGATTCATTAACACAAAAGAATTGATACGGAATGATTTAGAAATCATTTTCCTAAAAACGCATCGATTTGACTCCATTTTAGAAAAAATCGTAAAAAATAGAAAATATTATTATTTTGTGTAAAAAAAAAAAAAAAATTATATTGTACCGTGGCGAAATAAATGATCTTTCCTGGATTATGCAATTATTTTTTGTCCGAGTTTCAGCAGAAAGATCTGGATGACTTTTTAAAAACGTCAAAAAATCGGAATCCTCTTTAAGCTCAATCCGATAAGCTGCTCGGCAAAATAAAAGCCAACAGAGGTAAAACAATTATGCGTTTTAAGGTTTTTTAATTAATATCTTCTTAACTAATTGCATTATCGGAATATAAATGGTCAAAACATGCATTGCCATCCAAATTAAACGTGTATACAAAATTTCAGCTCAATCGGTTGAATAAACCAGCTTCAAAATTGATTTGCAAGATTCCACCCTAACAAATTACATTGCAAGTTAAATAAAAGCTTGTAAAAATTGAAATTTATTTTTGAAAAAATTAGGGGAGGATTTCCGTCCACCTAATGGAGGTTCAACCTTTAGTGTACAAATTATACAACTGTTCATACTCATTGCTTAAGTTGTAAAACTGTAATTTAAATATATTATGTAGTTCTATTTTTTTTCAATGCATTGGAAGCAGAAAAAAAAATGTCAAATCTTCAGCTCCGTATTTTAATTTCTACTTTAATTTAGGGCCTCTTCAAAAACAATGTTCCTTGTTACTTTTCCCTCTAAATTGCACTTAATTTTTCTTCTATATTTGCTTTTGCACCTTGACATAGCCACGTATAATTGTATAATTGTTCATGAGTAAATATTGTTTCCTTCGATATTACACATAAACCGACTTTTTCAAAACTCTGCCCCTCTTTTTAGTTAAATTCAACTTTTACAACCATTTTTTACCAACTGTATCTTATGTATGAATAAATTTATTACAGCATCGCAAAAAACTTTTTCTATATATAAACATGTTTTTATATATATAATTTTGTATATAGTCTATCAATCCTTGCATATATTCTGTTCTCAACTGCACTTGGTTCGATCGCAAATACAATCTTGACAATAAAGCTCGGTGAATAGTCCTGTAACCTAACGTAGATGAAATATTAACGAAAGTTACCTTTACTGATCCCGAAATGATCACCTCCCATAACTATGCACTGCTCAGATCTGCTATACATGTCCTGAAACTTTGCAAGAAATCTTCTTTGAGATGGAGTTCAAAAGCCTCGTCACGTTTCTTGTTGAATGTTAGGAATATCGTCAATATCCATAATACGCGCGTTTTTCTCATCCCTAAATTGTAGGGTAACGATTTGTCGCATGGATTCAGGGTTAATCTGCAGTTCATCAGCTATCATGCACATAGTTAATTGACGATCTAAAGTCATTAATTTCTTTCTTTTCTTAATGTTTTCGTCACTGACGGAGGACGCCAGTCTTCCGGTACGGGGTTGTCAGAAACAATTTCCCTGCTTTTCGGAAACGGGTGAACCCTCGTACACTAACAATTCATGGACAGTACTTGATCTTCATAAACACGTACCAGCATCGCTTAAGTTTTTTTCGTGCCTTTCGCTTTAAACAAAGCTTAAAGTTTATCTTTTGTTCGTTAATTTTCCTGTTCTCAGTTAAAAACCGACGTATTAAACAAGCACTTTGTAAAACACGTCGAACACTGAACACAAATGAGTCTCAACTGAGCAACGGTGGGGCAGATGGTGAACACCTGCCGCTACGCATGGCATGATGCAGTATTTTGTTTTGCCAGTGTTACCGGATCAACCGTTCTGACTTCATTCTCCGAACTTTCTTGTCAGAGGTTGTAATACAAACGCGCTCCTTCAATTTTCAGATATGCATTATTATGTAATGTTGTGTAAATCTTTGAGCTTGAAATTGTTTATTGAACTGAAAATTGCGCCTTATTGCCAATTTGTTAACAATAATACTGAACAGGACTTAACGTCTTTTTATTATTGTTCTCGATAATAAGTAAAATAAACAAATTTATCACATCATCGCAAAAAACTTTTTTATATAAATACGCTGTAATCGCTGTAATATTTTATAACGCTGTAATCGAATTCTAAGAACAAAAGATAAAGTGCTGAAAACTACAAGTAATAAAATATTAAAAATAAACATAAAATCTGATCAATATTATAAAAATAATTTTAAAAATGATTAAAGAATAAATTGTGCCTTTATTTCTATTTTAATAAATATACTCTTGTAATTTGAGAAAGAAATAAAAAATTTAAATTACTCTCTTTCAAAATCTCGTTAAGCCTAAAAATAAAGCAAAATAATGTTATGGAATGAAAGGAAATGTGTCCAATTATGGGTGATTATTTAAAAAAAAAAAATTAAGGTATAAAAATCTTTTTTTTTTTTTTTTGGTTTTTCAAATATTTGTTTAGTAAATTATATGAGGAAAAAGCTAATATTGTACAGAAAAGATAATTTTTAATATCAGAATAAGAAAAAAATACTTATAAAAATTAGACAACTGTGGCCGGCTCTGAAAAAAATGTTTAAGAATGAATTTTTAATTTTTGAACATTTATATGCTGCATTACTATTCATTTTTAAACTGACCAAAAACATAAGAAATATTTACATTTTTACAAAAAATGGAACATTTTATCATAATCATTATATGAAGTAGCTTAAAAAAACATTTGCTACATTTATGTAAGTTGTAAATTTTTTATAATGCAGTGATATAAAAAAATAAGTAAAAATAATTCTAATATTACTGATGGGAGGTCGGCCGGTCCCTGAAATACAATTTTAATTTTGCATCTGCCTTTTTTACAGGAAACTAAGTATTAGTAAAGTATGTGGGTGCGTCCCCAGTTCATTGCACTCTTTGGTGACAAGGTTGTATTCCTACGCGGACTGTGAGTATGCCAAGCAAATCAGAGTGGTGAATGGTACAGTAATAAATTCGCAGCGCATTCTTTTGGAAGTAATGCGGTTAGCTATAAAAGCACTTGCACGCTATGTTTCAGTATGCCTTGCATGCAGTCATCTCGTTCGTCGTATGTTTTGTTTGTTTGTTTAGTAAAAAAAAAATGGATAGAAAAGAAGGAAAGGGAATAGTGCAATTTTTTTAGCCAAGCTTTCTTGATTTTCTTACGTTTCAGTGACTGGGTGGACGGGATGGAGACCTCGGGTGTCTGGAAAGCTTAGTAAAAGGTTGGGAAATTTTGTTCTCTCCCTTTCATATACCTTACTGATTCTGGCTCTTCTAGGAGAGTGTTCGCGTTTTCTCTTTTTCCAGGACATTATGCCATGGTAATTTTCTGTGCATTGGGTCTAGCTTGCACCACGAGAGGAACCCCTTTTACAAGATTCTTATCTCAATTGCGGTATACCATTACAAGGCCGAGTTCATTTATGGAGCCACTGCATTCTCTCTAAATACTGAAGACTGTGACTCTACGCCTCTCCTAGCCTTTGCACCACCAGAGGAACTCCAATAACATTCAGACCCCAACCAGTTTACCATTACAATGCCGAGTTATTGCATGGAGCAACTGCGTCTCAATAATGCTGAATACCGTTACACATGCTTCACACAGCCTCAGGAGTCTTCACCATTTTAGGGACATTCCAGTTATCGTTTTTTATTTTCCCTTTCAAGACGTGGACAGTCGTTCATGACCAGGAGTTTGCGAGTGCCCGGCGGAAGGACGACGGGACTGTTGGAACTAAGCTGTCGCTATTGCATTTTTTTTAAATATTTACATTTTCCTCAATAATTTTTTTTGTTTCTTTTATTTTTAGTTTTGTTAATCTGAAAGGGAGGAGTGATGGGAGGCCCCCTCCGTCCCTGGACACATACAATTTTTATTTTGCATCTGCCCTGTTTACAGTGAAACCAAGGATTAGTAAATAATGTGTGTGCGTCCCTGTGTTCATTGCAATCCTGGTGACAAGGTTGTATTCTTTACGCGGATCGTGAGTATGCCGGGCAAATCAGAGCGGTGGATTGGTACAGTAATAAATTCGCAACGCATTATTTTGGAAGTAATGCGGTCAGCTCGAGGCTTGCTTTTTTCCTTTCCTTAGATTTACTTGCCAACACCTCACCACAGGCGAGAATCTTCATCCCCTCAGGTCTCCTGCGTCCTCCTCTCACTCAGATAGTACCATTTTACTTTGTATTAGTTGGTTTCAGAATGCCGTTATTATAAATAAAATAAAATTGTATTACCAATATATGATCAGACTTTAATTTTAGTTGACTCATTTACTCTGGATGTAAATCGTATGATCTGTAGGAACTGTGGATCAATTCAACATATAGACAAAATTCAGTTATTCTCCATATATTTTTCAGATATCTCTGTCAAATTTCTCCCAAAACACACGCAGAAAGCTTTTAAAGTCGTTAACTGTATGCTGGAAATGACATTTATGCCAAAAATGCTGTGACTTTTTTTTACTATTACAGTGGGTCATCGGTTAATGAACATAATCCGCTCCAAAACTATGTTCGCTATCCGAATTGTTCGTTGCACCGATCGATCATCGATTCAACATAGACTTCTATGGGAAATCGGTTAATCTGTTCTGGAGAACCTAGAAAAATTAAATTTTAAAAAATATAAGATTTCTTAGTAAGTTTTTTAAAAATAATACATACATATAGTCTTGCATATTAACTGTGTCCTTTTCATTTTGCTTATGGGGCGTTGCAGAACATGTCCAATGTCGATTGCTTTTCTCTATCTTTTTTCAGGATTTTCAGAAAAAGTAATTAATAGTATTGTGGTTGTAAAGATCCCTAACCCTACTGACATCAGCTTGGTTTGGGTGTCATTCTAAGACCATTGCTCTGACATCCTCCCACTTTTAAAAAAAGATCTTTTTTAATGGAAGATGTCGGCATTGGTCCTCTTTCTTCGTCTTCCTCTTGTTCAGAAGGAGACACATTTCGGTTGTGTTTCTTGGTGTTCTTCATTCAAAATTTCTTGGAGTTCTTCGATCGTCAGTTCATATTCATATCCCATTATGAGCTCTTCTATGTCATCCTCGTTCACCTCCAATTCCAGATTCTAGCAGCTGTCGCAAAATTTCATCCATTATTTTAAGGGGTGATCACCTCCGATCACACCGTGATCCTCTCCCAAATATGTGTTCGTTTGTCCAAACAGAAAAATTCTTTTGAAAGTGTTCGTTATCCGAACACAAAAATTTTTCGAGAAAGTGTTCTAACCGATCACCCACTGTAAATGGAAAAATAAAACTTGGTAGCGTTACAAAACTAAGAAGTCAACCTACAAAATTAAACCCATAAAATATTTTTGTAAATTTTTGACGAAATCTGCGATTTTGAGGAAGTCGAATATTTTAATCTACTGAAAATGAAAATTGCCACACATAACAAATGCAATTATCGATATAATTATAAAATTAATTCAAACAATTATCAAAAACGTGAAAATATAAATGTCAAATTAGTATACTTTCGTAATATTTGTAACTGGGAGCTAAACAAAAATACACTGGTGTGCAAAAAAAGGACGAGACGGTTTTTTTTCAATATAACTTTGTGCAAAAAGCTTTCCAAAAACACATTTAATACCGTAAGATCCCCAATACGTAAGTGACATGTAATGTAAGCAACACTTACTAAAAGAGAAATCAGAGGGATAAAAAGAAGCTGGATTGAAAAAGTAGCATGGAGCGCAATGCGACTGAAGGCCGAAACATCCTGTGATGGGTGTCCAGCAAGAAACATCCGGTCTTTAGTATATGATCTCCCCTGACTGCTAGGAGGTTTCACAGCGTCTGCCCATGCTGAGAATGAGGGTGTCAATGAGTTGTTGAGGCATTGCTGCCCATTCGTCTTGCAGCGCCAATCGAAGCTCCCGAATCGTTACTGGTGGTAAGGTACGAGCTGCCAGCGTCCGCCTAGAATATCCCATACATGCTCGATGGGATTGAGATCCGGAGATCGTGCCGGCCATCCATACGTTCAATATCCTCACGCCTAAGAGCTGTTCGGCAGCTACTGTGCGATGACATGGTGCATTGTCGTCCATGAAAAGGAACTGCAGACCCATAGCGCCTCTAAAAGACGCACATATGGAAGAAGAATCTCGTTACAATAACGGGTCCCGTTGGACTGAACCTGCGTCAGGAAGTTGTGAAGGTCTGTACGACTACCAAGCATGATGCCTCCCCAAACGAGAACACCGCGACCTCCATACCGTGTCCTTTCAATGATGTTCGAGGGATGATTGCGGCTTCCCCGCTCTCTCCAGATGAGTATGCGATGAGAATCGCTACTAAAAACTGAATCTGCTCATCTGTAAAGAGTACTCGTCCCCATTCATTGTCTCTCCATTCTGGTGTTCCCGGCACACAAAGAACGCCTTCTCCGATGGGCAGGCGTTAAAGGTACACACCGTACAGGGCGTCGTGCAAACAGACCACCACTTGCAGTCTTCTGGCCCACGGTAAAACGCGATATCGGTCGTCCAGTCGCCTGTGTCGTGTGTCTAGCGATTTCTCCCGCTGTTGCCGCCTGTTTTTTCTGGCCTATAAGACAATGTACCGATCATCTGCGGGTGTGGTTCCTCGTGGACGACCACTACTGAACCCCGGATAGCTGTTCCTGTAGTTTGAATTGTCTCCAAAAGTCGTGAAACGATGCTGTGAGCAATTCGAACTTTGCAGCACACTTGTCACACTGCAGCCTTCCTCCAACTTCCCAATGATTCGACCTCGGGTAAAAGCATCCAGATGTCGTCTAACAGATTGATTATTCGCCATTTCCCTCGCTGAGGGGCAGCAACTCGTGTGATTTTTAACTGCTATACGGCGTGCAATCTCTTTGCCAGAATACTGATCTTACACCGACAACATGCTTTATACTACTCAGACACTCCCCCCCATTACGTCTACATGCATATCTGCGCATGTGCTACCGTACATCACCTTACTTAATCTCCTGATTGGTATTTCTGTCCGCTCTGCCTCTTTCGTTCAGCTGATATGCTAATTTTTCGACTTCGTCCTTAATTTTTGCACACCAGTGTAAATTGCTTTATCAAAAATGAAGAAATATTTGCTTACGAATGGTTTCCGGATGCCTAGTTCTATCTAACACAAGTTCGAATTACAGTCAATGGGCTCCTACAATTTTGAACCATAATTATATGATGTCTTGCCAAAATTACACTGGTGTGCAAAAAACTTAAACGACAATCTAAATTTTAAGCAGATAGCCATGAAATTGCAGATATTGGGTTATTGCGATCAGCAATGAACATGCTATTCAGTAGAAAGAGTGATGCGTATGCAAATATCAAGAACAAAACGTCTTAAGCGACGTGTACGCCAAAAGGCGTGTGGTCAGCACACGCGCAGCTCAAGACTACAATAAAAGAAAGAACGGATGCGCAATAAAAAGACATTCGCTGCAAGTGCAAGTGATCTCTTTCGTGAAATATGGCTAGAAGAAATCCTGGATGACTTCACACAAGGAAGAATGACTGGAAAGTTGGTGCAGGGGCTTGTTGAACTAGTGTAACTGAAGAGTTCGGAATCAACAAAAGTGACGTTTCGCGCGCTTAAAAAAGCCTTTAAACCATAGGTACAGTTGTTAGAAAGGTTGTCGGTGGCCGTCCTAGAAAAGCAACAGCAGTGGAGAACTGATATATCTTCCCTGCAGGCAAAAGAGCCTGATATCAGTTGTTAAGCACTATTGCTCAGCAACTGTGTGCAGCAACAGGGTGACAGTGAGGTTTAAAGTAGCCTATTCACCCGCCGTCCTGAACGCTGCATCTCTTTTGAAAGTTAGCCATCGGTGGCAGCGTTTAGAGTGCTGAAACTGGACAGCTCATCATTGGAGTCACGTGCTCTTTTACAGATGAGACTCATTTCAGTGCCACAAACAAAACGATTCTGGCGTCAGTTGATTTGGAGATCCGCTAGGACGCGGTTTCCTCCCCTGTAACGTCATGGAAAGAAATCGTTACGGCGGTCATGGAGTTGTCGTCTGGGGAAGCATTCTGCTGAACGGACGGACTGAGTCTACGTTTCGACAGAAGTTCTGTAACTGAAGATCGCCATTGTAAGAAGGTGATTCTTCCCCATGCGTCTGTTCCGAGGTGCTATTCGACCATACTTCATTTTCATGGATGACAATACACGGCGACACCAACTGTTGATGTTCAGTGGCTACTGGAAAGTGAAGGCATCACTGAAGGGATTCGCCAGCGTTCTCCTCTGAGTTTTAAATCTTAAAACCGTGTGTGGGATGCTTTTGGGTAGACTCCTTGTGGCACGATTACATCCTCTGGGGAACACCCAACAACTGAAATAGATGCTGATTGAGTGAATGGGCACTTTTACTTCAAGAACTGTTGACAATCTGGTGCTGAGTATGGAGAAAGACGGTGTGAAGCAACCATTACAGTAAAGGGGAAGGGCATATCCCATACTAAGGAACATTTGCTTGTTGTTTATCCCCGGGGGATGAGGACAAGGTAAAATAGGGGTACCAAAGATACTACAGCGGGGGCAAAACATTTTGTTTTGTTTGATTTCATACCACGGGCGCATCAGAAGGTAAATTTTTCTATTTTTTTTTAAAAAAAAAGAACTCACACTTAGCAACATTTTTATTGGCAAACAAGTACAACAATGTTTGAGCAGCCCCAACATAGCCCCCGCCAGAATTGGAAAATGGAGAGGACACACTTGTTTGCATCGTGGGATCAAATTTACGCCACCTCTGTCATAGAACTCTGCCGCCTGAATGGAAACAGCGTGTGACAGACGTATTTAGTTCTTTGTCGTTGCCAAAACGCTCACTGGAGAATAAGGAACTTTTTAAAACAGAGTGCAAGCGTGGAAATCATAGGGAGCAAGATCAGGCCAGAAGAGGATGATGAAACAACTCCCAGCCAAATTCGTTAAACCGCTGGCTGTTGTGCGTCTAGCCATATGCCACGGACGAGAGCATTTTTTCATGGAGGAGCACACCACCCTGCAACATTCCACTTTTCTTGTTTTTTGAATAGCACGTCGCATTTTCCGCAGTGTTTCACAATAACGGTCGTTGCCGCGCCAACGCGTGGAAGGGGAAGTCAACTGAGGTGAATGCCCCTTTGTCCAGAACACGTGGACATCACTTTCATTATAACAGCGTCTGTTTGAATTTTTACCCTGACCGGAGATCCTAGCGCCACCATTGACTGCTATTTGTTTTCCGGGGGTGAAGTGGAAATCAAGTCTCATCACCCGTGACGATCTTGTTGAGGAACCGCCGCCGTCATCACGATACCTTTGCAGAAAAGTCGAGGTATTGCTCCTAAGCGCGTTGAATTTTTTGTGTTAGGTGTCAGGGTTTAACGCATCCACTTGGCACACAATTTCTTTGAACTCCAGTGGGTGGAAAAGCTTTTCTTTAAACTATGGCCCATAACAGCCAGCTCAGCTCTCCTGTAATCATGAAGCGATCGCCTCATCACGCGCTTTAACACCGTGCTCAATCGTGGTTGATCATCACCATAAAGATGTATCGCTCGCCCACTGGTGTCATCGAGGACACTTTTGAAAACATTCAGAAAACTCGCCACTGGCCAACCAGCAGTAGCATGACTTTACCATCTGCTTGTCACGATGTCGGCCCGGTAGGCCTGATGGAGAGATGCCGGCGAGGGCTTAGTTTCACCGGGCGATGTTTTGTACATTCAAGCATTTCTATTCACCAACCGAACCTCACAGGTGGTGGAGAAGGAATAAGAGCAACCATTTCGATCACTGCTTACCAACGGCACGAGGTGTAGAAATCTGTCCGGCTGGTATATGATTGATACGTCAGCAGATGCCACGCATGCGCAATTGACACGGCTACTACGCGCTTACCCTCAGGCAGTAAGAAAACTTACTTTCTGGATGCGCCTCGTATATGCATTATAATAATTTTTTGCACAATTATGCTTTCGCCATCGTTTAAAGTACAAATTGCTGTGACTCATTTCTTAATTTCATGTTTTTTCAAAGATTTCTCGTAGAGTTATGAGGATAAAAACCTGCTGCTTAAGTATTGTACCACCAGTGAAGTATTAAAAACTTTTAAATACATACATGAACATGTAATTGCTCTAAAACCATCACTTTTCATGTTCAATATTCGCCCATCTGAGGAATTTTTCGCAGCCTTAGATTCTAAGCCGCACATGATTTTCAGTAGAATTAACATTAGAAAAAAGTGTGATTTATATTCGAATAAATACGGTAGTTCTAAAGAATAATGCATTTATGAGAGAAATATTACACTTACGCGCATACGAAAAAAAAGTTAGAAGCGCTTTCTTAGCGCAAGAAAGCTGAATAAAATATTTTTGAATTTCAGTAAGATTTCGGTCGTTATAATAAAACATAAACGAAATTTCTCCCGAAGATACTTATTTCCGCATAAAGCTTATCATAAAAATATGAAAGTTTCCACATATGTTTAGGTATTCCGAAGTTAATAATTCGCTCGATTGTTAATTTGCAATAAATTGAATGTTTCATTTTAAATATGCGTTTTAATCCCTTCAATTCTTACAAGACTTCTTAATTTTTGACTTTGAGCCGAATTTTACCCAAGCAAACATTTTCAATACTTTCGAACTATAAATGTAATAAATCACGGATGAAATTAATTAAAACAATGGCTGATAATTTGACCATAAGGAAAATTTCCTTTGAAAGTTGCAATATTGTTTAGTATATATGAATATATTTGTACCATTTATTGAAATACAGAATAACTGAATAAAAATGGAAAAAGCTTTATCATTTTTGAACACATGCATTTTTATGTTGCCGATCCTGAGGCAAGCATATTTCGATCTAATTTGAACTGGTTTAAAAGTAGATTAGCGTATTGAAGGGTAGCCTTCCGTTCGAACGAATGCGGTTCTACCGTCAGGCCAAAACGTCGCCTTCGCGCGATGTTGTTACTACATTCATATGGTATCGCCACCACCACATACCCCTGCCAGTGATTCGGTGAATAGGCGAACAACGATGCCATATTCGTGGCGAGTGCGTAAGCAGTTGCATCATGTGATAGTTTAATTGCGTCATTTGTGTGAGACGGCTTGAGAATTGCGTCATTTTGTGAGACGGCTTCTTGAGAAAATCCGCGTCATTTTCAGGAGAGATTCGCATGAGAATTTGCGTCATTTGTGTGACGGTTTGATTGTGGCATTTGTGTGAACGGTTTTGAGAAGCAACGGCTTATTTGTGTCATCGTTCGTTTGGTTTGGTCGTTTTTGTGATAGATGGTGCCAATGACTGTGGCGCTTAGGAAGCGGTGTGGTGTTGTTCATGTCGCGGCCAGGCTCAATGACGAAGAAGGTTCGGTCTGGCTACCTTCCGTTCCGAACGAGGTGCGAAAGTGCCGCCGCCAATGATCACGCCGCTATTGCAACCGTCTTCGCGTGAGCAAGTTGGTACTAGTTCATATGATATCACACTGCCACAGTATAATATCGATGATTTATACACACTTTTTACATTTTAGCCTAGTATTTTAAACTTGAAAACTGTCAGCATGATGTGAAGGGAAAGACATACGACATTGTACCTTGTTTGAGTTTCAAAAGGGGAATTGCACGATGGAGGCATTAAAAAACTGATGTGACGTGCTTGGCGAGAAACAGTAGGAACAGGAACATGCCAAGATGGCTTGTGAAATTTGGCTCGCGGGATTTTTCTTTGAAAGTTTAATCCAGATCAGGAAGACAGATCAGATGTCAGTGACTGAAGGGCTACGCAAAATTACCAGGACAAATCCCACGTTAACTTTCAAGGCGTAGGCTTCGATGTTTTGAATTCATCATATTCATTCATCAAAACATATTATTTATTCTGTAAGAATTTGTTGAGTTTTTAAGTGTTTCCAGAATCAAATTTCATAGCTCTTTAAATGTCTACAAACACGCACCAGTTTCAAGTATAATATTATGCAATAAATCGTAAACTATTTTTTGAAAGATGTACATGCTTGATCTTATTTGAATCACACAAGAACTTATCTGGATTGAAATTCCTGTGAAATAGCTAATGTATACAAAATTGTAAAAATGATTTTTTTGAAATGTACTCCTATTATAAATAAGCTTTGAACGAACTGTAATTTTAAGCCTCACAGAATTAGCATTTAGAATTGAATGATAAACAGAAAAAAAGAATTCTAATGAAGAATAATTGTGTGTGTTTTTTTTCCCATTCAAAGCGAGAAAAACTTCAAAATGTGTTGGCCCGGGATCAGGTGTGCACTGGATACTAACAGTAATAGTCGCGCGAAGGACTGTGGGTCACCCCTAATCCTTTTTTTTTTATAATTATTTTTACCATATAGATAAAAATCACAATTTTAATGAATAGTTTAACTATGAGAAAATATACTTACCTATTTCAGGGGCTTTTCAATTTTTTTTGATAATTTGAGAGAAAATCAATAAAACTAGAACTAAATTGTTATTCGTGCGTGGCAAAAAAGGACACAAATCACAGACACTTTTCGCTAACATTGCAGGAATGTATTTTGCAAGCAAACCTGTCCTATTTCACGAAATTAGCTTTTGATGTCCTTTGAAGATCGACAAATATCCTTTTTGTTGTGTGTCTTTTTGACAGGGCGAAATGTAACTTTGCCCTTATGGCTTCATATTTTTCTTGATAGAATTCTTTAAGTAACTACTGAAAATCTTCCTTTTTCATTTCATGTTCATTGCTTTTCTCTCAAAATTACTTTCACTATCATGATTTAATGTGTGTTGGGTACACAAGTAAAGAGTAAAAAGTCTCTCTCAGTGAACTGTAGTTTTTAGGCCCACTCTGTTGCTCCAGCTCGTTCGATTTGACTCCTTTCTCGATGGAGTCAGGGTTACCTGAATTCGTTAGACACCTGAGCGCTGGGAGAGGCACTTACATTTATACGCACCGTAACGTCGTCAGAAGGTAGCGTGTAAATAATACATCACAGCAAGGGTGTGTGAGTAAAAAAAAGTACTTTTTAATTTTTTTCTCCAATAGGATGATAATCGATTTAAGTTAGATTGTGAAGATTAATGGTTTCCGTGCCTAGCCAGTATGGTACGGCTCCGTTTTGAAGTCACTCACTCCACAGCTTGTCTCGGTCTAGTCCGCAAGGCGTTGTTTCTCATTCGAGTTTTGATTCCTGGTCAGCATCACGGAACAAGCTGCAGGATTCTCTCCGCGCCTAAAACGACCAGCCCTCGTCTTTTCCTTTTCTACTTCTCCCGGTTTTCCAGCCTTTTAAAAAGCATCAGGAGCGAGTCCTTTCTCTCCCCCTCCACGTTTTTCATTGGTGGAGCCCATATGAGTCAGGGATCCTTGAAGGCACTCAACTCATCTAGAGCCGGTTGGTCCATAATCCGCCAATCGTCCACTCACCCGGTTTCTTCACAAACCAGCAGGTGTCCGACGACATGCTCCGCCGGCCGAACCCCTTCGGCCCACTGTCGTCGTTTTACCGCCTTTGAGGACAATTCGCCATTGTGTATGTATGGCGACAGTCAGCTGCCTCGGAAGCCCATCTCGTCCCCACAGTAGAATGGTCAGACAATTGTTTGCCTAGTCTAACTGGCACCAAAGTCAGACGCTAATAAAGCGATAATGAACCCCAGCTGCACGTGCACCTAAAACTCTGTCTAGTATTGTCCTGAAAGAGTGAAACTCGTTTCGAAAGAACGTCACAGTACGCGCTGAACACGCCGCCCGGCCTTGCAATGTTTTTCAACATGCAAGATTTACACAAACATAATCATAAAGATAACACACAGAAATGCAATACTTCAAATACAAACAAAAACAACATACAAATGAGGCAATGCTATAAAGCAATTGATAAATCACAAGAGAATT
>BMAU01006880.1:0-66570 GCA_019973935.1 Trichonephila clavipes
TTATCAATTGCTTTATAGCATTGCCTCATTTGTATGTTGTTTTTGTTTGTATTTTGAAGTATTGCTATTTCGTGTGTTATCTTTATGATTATGTTCTGTGTAAATCTTGCATGTTGAAAACATTGCAAGGCCGGGCGGCGTGTTCAGCGCGTACTGTGACGTTCTCCTTTCGAAACGAGTTTCACCTCTTTCAGGACAATACTAGACAGAGTTTTAGGTGCACGTGCAGCTGGGGTTCATTATCGCTTAATTAGCGTCTGGACTTTGGTGCCAGTTAGACTAGGCAAACAATTGTCTGACCATTCTACTGTGGACGAGATGGCTTCCGAGGCAGCTGACTGTCGCCATACATACACAATGGCGAATTGTCCTCAAAGGCGGTAAAACGACGACAGTGGGCCGAAGGGGGTTCGGCCGGCGGAGCATGTGTCGGACACCTGCTGGTTTGTGAAGAAACCGGGTGAGTGGACGATTGGCGGATTATGGACCAATTGGCTCTAATGAGTTGAGGTTCAAGGATCGACTCATATGGGCCCACCAATGAAAAAAACGTGAGGGGGGAGAAATGGACTGCCCCTGATGTTTTAAAGGCTGGAAAAACCGGGAGAAGAAAGGAAGGGAGAACAAGAAAAGGCTAAAAGACGAGGGCTGGTCGTTTTAGGAAGCGGAGAGGAGAATCCCAGAGTTTTTGTTCCGTGATGCTGACCAGGAATCCAAAACTCGAATGAGATAACAACGCCTTGCGGACTAGACCGAGACAAGCTGTGGAGTGAGCGACTTCAAAACGGGGCTACCATACTGGCTAGGCACGGAAACTATTAACTTCACAATCTAACTTAAATCGATTATCCTATTGGAGAAAAAAAATTAAAAAAGTACTTTTTTTTACTCCCACACCCTTGCTGTGATGTATTATTTACACGCTACCTTCTGACGACGTTACAGTACGTATAAATGTAGAGCGCCCTCTAGCGCTCAGAGTGTCTAACGAATCTGTGTAACCTCTGACTCCATCGAGAAAGGAGTCAAATCGAACGGCGAGCTGAGCAATCAGAGTAATAAAAACTACAGTTCACTGAGAGAGACTTTTGAGTTCTTTACTTGTGTACCCAACACACATTAATCATGATAGTGAAAGTAAATTTCGAGAAAAAGCAAATGAACATGAAAATGAAAGGAAGATTTTCAATAGATTACTTAAAGAATTCTATCAAGAAAAATATGAAGCCATAAGGGCAAGTTACATTTCGCCCTGTCAAAAAGACACACGCAACAAAAAGGATATTTGTCGATCTTCAAAGGACATCAAAACTACAATTTCGTGAAATAGGACAGGTTTGTCTTGCAAAATAACATTCCTGCAATGTTAAAGCGAAAGGTGTCTGTGATTTGTGTCCTTTTTGCCACGCACGAATGGAACAATTTAGTTCAGTTTTATTGGATTTTCTCTCAAATTATCAAAAAAAAAAAATTGAAAAGTCCCTGAAATAGGTAAGTATATTTTCTCATAGTTAAACTATTCATTAAAATTGTGATTTTTATCTATATGGTAAAAATAATTATAAAAAAAGGATTAGGGTGACCCACAGTCCCTCCGCGCGACTATTAATGCGTTAGTATCCAGTGCACACCTGATCCCGGGCCAACACATTTTGAAGTTTTCTCGCTTTGAATGGGAAAAAAACACACACACAATTATTCTTCATTAGAATTTTACATTCTTTTTCATTATTTATCATTCAATTCTAAAATGCTAATTCTGTGAGGCTTAAAAATTACAGTTCGTTCAAAACTATTTATAATAGGAGCGTACATTTCAAAAAATCATTTTACAATTTTGTATACATTAGCTATTTCACAGAGATTTCAATCCAGTTCTTGTGGATTCAAATAAAAGAAAAGATCAAACATAATACATCTTTCAAAAATAGTTTGATTTATTTTGTAATATTATACTTTAGAGCACTGGTGCGTGTTTAATGAACATTTAGAGCTATGAAATTTGATTCTGGACATAAAAACTCAAATTCTTACAGAATAGAAATAATATGTTTTTGATGAATGAATATGATGAATTCAAAACATGAAGCCCACTTCTGTGAAAGTTAACGTGGGATTTGTCCTGGTAATTTTGCGTAGCTCCTCTAGTCACTGACATCTGATAGTGGTCCTCTCCTGATCTGGATTAAACTTTCAAAGAAAAATCCCGCGAGCCAAATTTCACAAGCCATCTTTGGCATGGTTCCTGTTATTGTTTCCTCGCCAAGCACGTCACACTCAGTTTTTTAATGCCTCCATCGTGCAATTCCCCTTTTGAAACTCAAAAACAAGGTACAATGTCGTATGTCTTTCTCCTTCACTCATATGCTGACAGGTTTTCAAGTTTAAAATACTAGCTAAAATGTAAAAAGGTGTATAAATCATCGATATTATACTGTGGCGGTGTGTTCATATCATATGAACCTAGGTACCAACATCTCACGCGAAGACGGTTGTCTGCGGCGTGATCATTGGTAACGGTACTCCGCACCTCGTTCGGAACGGAAGGTAGCCAGACCGAACCTTTCTTCATTCATTGGTGACCCTGGCCGCATGATATGAACCACACCCTTCGCGCGCCACAGTCGTGGCACCATCTATCCACCACAAAAACAACCAAACCGTCAAACATTGACACAAATAAGCCGTTACTTCTCAAAGCCGTCTCACACAAATGCCACAATCAAAACCGTCACACAAATGACGCAATTCTCATGCCGTCTCACAAAAATGACGCAATTCTCAAGCCGTCTCACACAAATGACGCAATTAAACCATCACATGGGATGCAACTGCTTGCATACTCGCCACGAATATGGCATCGTTCGTTCGCCTATTCACCGAATCACTGGCAGGGGAGTATGTGGTGGTGTGATACCTATATGAACTAGTACCAACATCACGCGAAGGCGATCGTTTTGGCCTGATCGGTAAAGTACTCGCATTCGTTCGGAACGGAAGGTACCCTTCAATACTAATCTACTTATTTAAACCAGTTTAAATTAGATCGAAATTCTTGCCTAGGATCGGCAACACATAAAAATGCATGTGTTCAAAAATGATAAAACTTTCCATTTTATTCAGTTATTCTGTATTTCAATAAATGGTACAAATATATTCATATATACTAAACAATATTGCTTTCAAAGGAAATTTTCCTTATGGTCAAATTATCAGCCATTGTTTTAATTAATTTCATCCGTGATTTATTACATTTATATTCGAAGTATTGAAAATGTTTGCTTGGGTAAAATTCGGCTCAAGTCAAAAATTAAGAAGTCTTGTAAGAATTGAAGTGATTAAACGCATATTTAAAATGAAACATTCAATTTATTGCAAATTAACAATCAAGCGAATATTAACTTCGGAATACATAAAAAAATATGTGTTATTTCATATTTTATGATAAACTTATGCGACAATATCAGGAAAATTTGTTATATAATTTATTATAGCAACTCGAAATCTTACGAAAATTCAAAAATATTTCTTTTTCTGCTAAGCCTTAACTTTTTTTTCGTATGCGCGTAAGTGTAATATTTCTCTCATAAATGCATTATTCTTTAGAACTACCGTATTTATTCGAATATAAATCACACTTTTTCTAATGTTAATTCTACTGAAAATCATGTGCGGCTTAGAATCTAAGGCTGGAAAAATTCCTCAGATGGGCGATATTGAACATGAAAAGTGATGGTTTTAGAGCAATTACATGTTCATGTATGTATTTAAAAGTTTTTAATACTTCACTGGTTGTACAATACTTAAGCAGCAGGTTTTTATCCTCATAACTCTACGAGAAATCTTTTTGAAAAACATGAAATTAAGAAATGAGTCACAGCAATTTGTACTTAAACGATGGCGAAAGCATAATTGTGCAAAAAATTATTATAATGCATATACGAGGCGCATCCAGAAAGTAAGTTTTCCGATGTTTTCCCCTTTAAAGTAAGACGTAATTAGCCGTGTCAATTGCGCATGCGTAAATTGATCTATGACGTATCAATCATATATGGCTTCGCCGGATGGTAGATTCCACCTCGTGCCAGTTGCGCAGAAGCAGTGGTCCGAAATGGTTGCTCTTATCTTCTCCCAGCGCTACCTGTGAGGTTCGGTTGGTGATAAAAAGTTCTTGAATGTACAAAGCATCGCGCCAATTGAAATTCATCGCCAGCTCTGTCAGGCCTACGGACCGAACATCATGAGCAAGCAGATGGTAAGTCGCTGGTAGTGAGTTTTCTGAATGTTTTCAAAGTGTCCTCGATGAAAGAGCGCAGTGGGCGACCGTCCCTCAACAGTGATGATCTTTGTTGAGCGTGTGCGGCAGCGCGTGATAGAGAACCGTCGCTTCATGATTACAGAGCTGAACAGCTGTTGCATGAGATTATCGTTAAGCACCTGCGGTTCAAAAAATTGTGTGCCAAGTGGATGCCAAAACCTGACACCCTAACACAAAATTCAACGCTTAGGAGCAACACTGACTTTTCTGCAAAGGTATCGTGATGACGGCGACGAGTTCCTCAACAAGATCGTCACGGGTGATGAGACTTGATTTCCGCTTCACCCGGAAAACAAATAGCAGTCAATGCATTGGCAGCATAGGGGATCTCCGGTCAGGACAAAATTCAAACAGACGCTGTTGGTACGGGAAAGTGATGTCCACGATGTTCTGGGACAGAGCGGGCATTCTGCTCATTGACTTCCTTCCACGCGGTGAAACAGTAAACATGACCGTTATTGTGAAACACTGCGGAAATTGCGACGTGCTATTCAAAACAAGAGAAGTGGAATGCTTTACTGCAGGTGTTGTGCTCCTCCATGACAATGCTCGTCCGCATATGGCTAGACGCAGCACAGCAGCGGTTTTAACGGAATTTGGCTGGGAGTTGTTTCATCATCCCCTCTTCAGCCTGATCTTGCTCCCTATGATTTCCACGTTTTCTTGCACCTCAAGAGTTCCTATTCTCCAGTGAGCGTTTGGCAACGACAAAGAACTAAATACGTCTGTCACACGCTGTTTCCATTCACAGGCGGCAGAGTTCTATGACAGAGGTAAAAATTTGATCCCACGATGCAACAAGTGTCCGCAATTCTGGCGGGGGCCAGTGTTGGGGGCTAGCTCAAACATTGCTGTACTTGTTGCCAATAAATATGTTGCTGAAAGTGTGAGTTCTTTTTTTTAAAAAAATAGAAAATTTACTTTCTGGATGCGCCTCGTAGTATGAAATCAAACAAACAAATGTTTTAACTCATAGTATCTTTACAATTACCATTACCTTGTCTGTCCAGGGGATAAACAACAAGCAAATGTTCCTTAGTATGGGATATGCCCTTCCCTTACTGTAATGGTTGCTTCACACCGTCTTTCCATACTCAGCACCAGATTGTCCAACAGTTCTTGAAGTAAAGTGCCCATTCCTCAATCAGCATCTATTTCAGTTGTTGGGTGTTCTGAAAGAGGATGTAATCGTGCCACAAGGAGTCTACCCAAAGCATCCCACACACGGTTTTAAGATTTAAATCAGAGGAGAACGCTGGCGAATCCCTTCGAGTGATGCCTTCACTTTCCAGTAGCCACTGAACATCAACAGTTTGGTGTCGCCGTGTATTGTCATCCATGAAAATGAAGTATGGTCGAATAGCACCTCGGAACAGACGCACATGGGGAAGAATCACCTCTTACAATAGCGATCTTCAGTTACAGAAATTCTGTCGAAAACGTGGAGCTCAGTCCGTCCGTTCAGCAGAATGCCTCCCCAGACGACAACTCCAGGACCGCCGTAACGATTTCTTTCCATGCTGACGTTACAGGAGGAAACCGCGTCTAGCGGATCTCAAATCAACTGACGTTGAGAATCGTTTGTTTGTGGCACTGAAATGAGTCTCATCTGTAAAGAGCATGACTCCAATGATGAGCTGTCCAGTTTCAGCACTCTAAACGCTGCCACCGATGGCTAACTTTCAAAGAAGAGATGCAGCGTTCAGGACGGCGGGTGAATGAAGCTACTTTAAACCCTCACTGTCACCCTGTTGCTGCACACAGTTGCTGAGCAATAGTGCTTAACAACTGATATCAGGCTCTTTTTGCCTGCAGGAAGATATATCAGTTCTCCACTGCTGTTGCTTTTCTAGGACGGCCACCGACAACCTTTCTAACAACTGTACCTATGGTTTAAAAGGCTTTCCAAGCGCGCGAAACGTCACTTTTGTTGATTCCGAACTCTTCAGCTACACTAGTTCAACAAGCCCCTGCACCAACTTTCCAGTCATTCTTCCTTGTGTGAAGTCATCCAGGGGATTTCTTCTAGCCATATTTCACGAAAGAGATCACTTGCACTTGCAGCGAATGTCTTTAATTGCGCATCCGTTCTTTCTTTTATTGTAGTCTGCGCGTGTGCTGACCACACGCCTTTTGCGCCATCGTCGCTTAAGACGTTTTGTTCTTGATATTCGCATACGCATCACTTTTCTACTGAATAGCATGTTCATTGTGCTGATCGCAATAACCCAATATCTGCAATTTCATGGCTATCTGCTTAAAATTTAGATTGTCGTTTAAAGTTTTGCACAGCCAGTGTAATTTTGGCAAGACATCATATAATTATGGTTCAAATTATGTGAGGCCCATTGACTGTAATTCGAACTTGTGTTAGATAGAACTAGCATCCGAAACCATTCGTAAGCAAATAATTTCATTTGATAAAGCAATTTACACTGGTGTGCAAAAATTAAGGACGAAGTCGAAAATTAGCATATCAGCTGAACGAAGAGGCAGAGTGGACAGAAATACCAATCAGGAGATTAAGTAAGGTGATGTACGGTAGCACATGCGCAGATATGCATGTAGACGTAATGGGAGAGTGTCTGAGTAGTATAAAGCATGTTGTCGGTGTAAGATCAGTATTTCTGGCAAAGAGATTGCACGCCGTATAGAAGTTAAAATCACACCGAGTTGCTGCCTCAGCGAGAAATGGTGAATAATCAATCTGTTAGACGACATCTGGATGCTTTTACCCGAGGTCGAATCATTGGGAAGTTGGAGGAAGGCTGCAGTGTGACAAGTGTGGCTGTGTTCGAATTGCTCACAGCATCGTTTCACGACTTTGGAGACAATTTCAAACTACAGGAACAGCTATCCGGGGGTTCAGTAGTGGTCGTCCACGAGGAACCACACCCGCAGATGATCGGTACATTGTCTTACAGGCCAGAAGAAACAGGCGGCAGACAGCGGGAGAAATCGCTAGACACACGACACAGGCGACTGGACGACCGATATCGCGTTTTACCGTGGCCAGAAGACTGCAAGGTGGTGGTCTGTTTGCACGACGCCCTGTACGGTGTGTACCTTTAACGCCTGCCCATCGGAGAAGGCGTTCTTTGTGGTGCCGGGAACACCAGAAATGGAGAGACAATGAATGGGGACGAGTACTCTTTACAGATGAGAGCAGATTCAGTTTTAGTAGCGATTCTCATCGCATACTCATCTGGAGAGAGCGGGGAAGCCGCAATCATCCCTCGAACATCATTGAAAGGGACAGGTATGGAGGTCGCGGTGTTCTCGTTTGGGGAGGCATCATGCTTGGTAGTCGTACAGACCTTCACAACTTTGACGCAGGTTCAGTCAACGGGACCCGTTATTGTAACGAGATTCTTCTTCCATATGTGCGTCTTTTTAGAGGCGCTATGGGTCTGCAGTTCCTTTTCATGGACGACAATGCACCATGTCATCGCACAGTAGCTGCCGAACAGCTCTTAGAGAGTGAGGATATTGAACGTATGGATGGCCGGCACGATCTCCGGATCTCAATCCCATCGAGCATGTATGGGATATTCTAGGCGGACGCTTGGCAGCTCGTACCTTACCACCAGTAACGATTCGGGAGCTTCGATTGGCGCTGCAAGACGAATGGGCAGCAATGCCTCAACAACTCATTGACACCCTCATTCTCAGCATGGGCAGACGCTGTGAAACCTGCCTAGCAGTCAGGGGAGATCATATACTAAAGACCGGATGTTTCTTGCTGGACACCCATCACAGGGATGTTTCGGCCTTCAGTCGCATTGCGCTCCATGCTACTTTTTCAATCCAGCTTCTTTTTATCCCTCTGATTTCTCTTTTAGTAAGTGTTGCTTACATTACACATGTCCTTACGTATTGGGGATCTTACGGTATTAAATGTGTTGATTTGGAAAGCTTTTGCTCAAAGTTATATTGAAAAAACCGTCTCGTCCTTAATTTTTGCACACCAGTGTATTTTATTTAATAGCTCCCAGTTACAAATATTACGAAAGTATACTTAATTTGACATTTATATTTTCACGTTTTTGATAATTGTTTGAATTAATTTTATAATTATATCAGTATAATTGCATTTATTTATGTGTGGCAACTTTTCATTTTCAGTAGATTAAAATATTCGACTTCCTCAAAATCGCAGATTTCGTCAAAAATTTACAAAAATATTTTATGGGTTTAATTTTTGTAGGTTGACTTCTTAGTTTTGTAACGCTACCAAGTTTTTTATTTTCCATTTACAGTGGGTGATCGGTTAATGAACACTTTCTCGAAAAATTTTGTGTTCGGATAACGAACACTTTCAAGAAAGAATTTTTCTGTTTGGACAACGAACACATATTTGAGGGGATCACGGTGTGATCCCGGAGGTGATCACCCCTTAAAATAATGGATGAAATTTTGACAGCTGCTAGAGATCTGAATTGGAGGTGAACGAGGATGACATAGAAGAGCTCATAATGGGATATGAATATGAACTGACGATCGAAGAACCCAAGAAATTTTGAATGAAGAACACCAAGAAACACAACGAAATGTGTCTCCTTTGAACAAGAGGAAGACGAAAAGAGGACCACAATGCCGACATCTTCCATTAAAGATCTTTTAAAAAGTGGGAGGATGTCAGAGCAATGGTCTTAGAATGGCACCCAAACCAAGCTGATGTCAGTAGGGTTAGGGATCTTTACAACCACAATGCTATTAATTACTTTCTGAAAATCCTGAAAAAGATAGAAAAGCAATCGACATTGGACATGTTCTGCAACGCCCCATAAGCAAAAAATGAAAAGGACTGATTAATATGCAAGACTATATGTATGTATTATTTTTTAAAAAACTTACTATGAAATCATATATTTTTTAAAATTTAATTTCTAGGTTCTCCAGAACGAATTAACCGATTTCCCATAGAAGTCTATGTTGAATCGATGATCGGTTAACGAACAATTCGGATAGCGAACATAGTTTTGGAACGGATTATGTTCATTAACCGATGACCCACTGTAATAGTAAAAAAAGTCACAGCATTTTTAGTAATAAATGTCATTTCCAGCATACAGTTAACGACTTTAAAAAGCTTTCTGCGTGTGTTTTGGGAAAATTTGACAGAGATATCTGAAAAATATATGGAGAATAACTGAATTTTTTGTCTATATGTGTAATTGATCCGCAGTTCCTACAGATCATACGATTTACATCCAGAGTAAATGAGTCAACTAAAATTAAAGTCTGATCATATATTGGTAATACAAATTTATTTTATTTATAATAACGGCATTCTGAAACCAACTAATACAAAGTAAAAATGGTACTTATCTGAGTGAGAGGAGGACGCAGGAGACCTGGGGGGGGTGAAGATTCTCGCCTGTGGTGGAGTGGTGTTGGCAAGTAAATCTAAGTAAAGGGAAAAAAGCAAACCTCGAGCTGACCGCATTACTTCCAAAATAATGCGTTACGAATTTATTACTGTACCAATCCACCACTCTGATTTGCCCGGCATACTCACAGTCCGCGTAAGAATACAACCTTGTCACCAGAGAGTGCAATGAACTGGGGACGCACACACATTATTTACTAATCCTTAGTTTCCTGTAAACAGGGCAGATGCAAAATAAAAATTGTATGTCAGGGACCGGATGGCCTCCCATCACTCCTCCCCTCTTTCAGATTAACAAAACTAAAAATAAAAAAACAAAAAAATTATTGAGGAAAATGTAAATATTTAAAAATGCAATAGCGACAGCAGTTCCAATAGTCCCGTCGTCCTTCCGCCGGGCACTCGCAAACTCCTGGTCATGAACGACTGTCCACGTCTTGAAAGGGAAAAATAAAAACGATAACTGGAATGTCCTAAAATGGTGAAGACTCCTGAGGCTGGGTGAAGCGTAGCGTAACAGTATTCAGCATTATAGAGACGCAGTTGCTCCATGCAGTAACTCGGCATTGTAATGGTAAACTGGTTGGGGGTCTGAAAGTTATTGGAGTTCCTCTGGTGGTGCAAAGGCTAGAGAGGCGTAGAGTCACAGTCTTCAGTATTTTAGAGATGCAGTGGCTTCATAAATGAACTCGGCCTTGTAATGGTATACCGGTGAGATAAGAATCTTGTAAGGGGTTCCTCTCGTGGTGCAAGCTAGACCCAATGCACAGAAAATTACCATGGCATAATGTCCTGGAAAAAAGAGAAAAACGCGAACACTCTCTAGAAGAGCCAGAATCAGTAAGGTATATGAAAGGGAGAGAACAAAATTTCCAATCTTTACTAAGCTTTCCAGACACCCGAGGTCTCCATCCCGTCCACCAGTCACTGAAACGTAAGAAAATCAAGAAAGCTTGGCTAAAAAATTGCACTATTCCCTTTCTCTTTTCTATCCATTTTTTTTTTACTAAACAAACAAAACAAAACATACGACGAACGAAGATGACTGCATGCAAGGCATACTGAAACATAGCGTGCAAGTGCTTTTATAGCTAACCGCATTACTTCCAAAAGAATGCGCTGCGAATTTATTACTGTACCATTCACCACTCTGATTTGCTTGGCATACTCACAGCCCGCGTAGGAATACAACCTTGTCACCAAAGAGTGCAATGAACTGGGGACGCACCCACATACTTTACTCCATACTTAGTTTCCTGTAAAAAAGGCAGATGCAAAATTAAAATTGTATTTCAGGACCGGCCGACCTCCCATCAGTAATATTAGAATTATTTTACTTATTTTTTATATCACTGCATTATAAAAAATTTACAACTTACATAAATGTAGCAAAATGTTTTTTAAGCTACTTCATATAATGATTATGATAAAATGTTCCATTTTTGTAAAAATGTAAATATTTCTTATGTTTTTGGTCAGTTTAAAAATGAATAGTAATGCAGCATATAAATGTTCAAAAATTAAAAATTCATTCTTAAACATTTTTTTCAGAGCCGGCCACAGTTGTCTAATTTTTATAAGTATTTTTCTTATTCTGATATTAAAAATTATCTTTCTGTACAATATTAGCTTTTTCCCTCATATAATTTACTAAACAAATATTTGAAAACCAAAAAAAAAAAAGATTTTTATACCTTAATTTTTTTTTTTAAATAATCACCATAATTGGACACATTTCCTTTCATTCCATAACATTATTTTGCTTTATTTTTAGGCTTAACGAGATTTTGAAAGAGAGTAATTTAAATTTTTTATTTCTTTCTCAAATTACAAGAGTATATTTATTAAAATAGAAATAAAGGCACAATTTATTCTTTAATCCTTTTTAAAATTATTTTTATAATATTGATCAGATTTTATGTTTATTTTTAATATTTTATTACTTGTAGTTTTCAGCACTTTATCTTTGTTCTTAGAATTCGATTACAGCGTTATAAATATTACAGCGATTACAGCGTATTTATATAAAAAAGTTTTTTGCGATGATGTGATAAATTTGTTTATTTTACTTATTATCGAGAACAATAATAAAAGACGTTAAGTCCTGTTCAGTATTATTGTTACAAATTGGCAATAAGGCGCAATTTTCAGTTCAATAAACAATTTCAAGCTAAAGATTTACACAACATTACATAATAATGCATATCTGAAAATTGAAGGAGCGCGTTTGTATTACAACCTCTGACAAGAAAGTTCGGAGAATGAAGTCAGAACGGTTGATCCGGTAACACTGGCAAAACAAAATACTGCACATGCCATGCGTAGCGGCAGGTGTTCACCATCTGCCCCACCGTTGCTCAGTTGAGACTCATTTGTGTTCAGTGTTCGACGTGTTTTACAAAGTGCTTGTTTAATACGTCGGTTTTTAACTGAGAACAGGAAAATTAACGAACAAAGATAAATTTTAAGCTTTTGTTTAAAGCGAAAAGGCACGAAAAAAAACTTAAGCGATGCTGGTACGTGTTTATGAAGATCAAGTACTGTCCATGAATTGTTAGTGTACGAGGGGTTCACCCCGTTTCCGAAAAGCAGGGAAATTGTTTCTGACAACCCCGTACCGGAAGACTGGCGTCCTCCGTCAGTGACGAAAACATTAAAAAGAAAGAAATTAATGACTTTAGATCGTCAATTAACTATGTGCATGATAGCTGATGAACTGCAGATTAACCCTGAATCCATGCGACAAATCGTTACCCACAATTTAGGGATGAGAAAAACGCGCGTATTATGGATATTGACGATATTCCTAACATTCAACGAAACGTGACGAGGCTTTTGAACTCCATCCCAAAAGAAGATTTCTTGCAAAGTTTCAGGACATGTATAGCAGATCTGAGCAGTGCATAGTTATGGGAGGTGATCATTTCGAAGGACAGTAAGGTAACTTTCGTTAATATTTCATCTACGTTAAGGTTACAGGACTATTCACCGAGCTTTATTGTCAAAGATTGTATTTGCGATCGAACCAAGTGCAGTTGAGAACAGAATATATGCAAGGATTGATGGACTATATACAAAATTATATATAAAAACATGTTTATATATAGAAAAAGTTTTTTGCGATGCTGTAATAAATTTATTCATACATAAGATACAGTTGGTAAAAAATGGTTGTAAAAGTTGAATTTAACTAAAAGGAGGGGCAGAGTTTTTGAAAAAGTCGGTTTATGTGTAATATCGAAGGAAACAATATTTACTCATGAACAATTATACAATTATACGTGGCTATGTCAAGGTGCAAAAGCAAATATAGAAGAAAAATTAAGTGCAATTTAGAGGGAAAAGTAACAAGGAACATTGTTTTTTTGAAGAGGCCCTAAATTAAAGTAGAAATTAAAATACGGAGCTGAAGATTTGACATTTTTTCTGCTTCCAATGCATTGAAAAAAATAGAACTACATAATATATTTAAATTACAGTTTTACAACTTAAGCAATGAGTATGAACAGTTGTATAATTTGTACACTAAAGGTTGAACCTCCATTAGGTGGACAGGAAATCCCCTAATTTTTTTTTCAAAAATAAATTTCAATTTTTACAAGCTTTTATTTAACTTGCAATGTAATTTGTTAGGGTGGAATCTTGCAAATCAATTTTGAAGCTGGTTTATTCAACCGATTGAGCTGAAATTTTGTATACACGTTTAATTTGGATGGCAATGCATGTTTTGACCATTTATATTCCGATAATGCAATTATTTAAGAAGATATTAATTAAAAACCTTAAAACGCATAATTGTTTTACCTCTGTTGGCTTTTTATTTTGCCGAACAGCTTATCGGATTGAGCTTAAAGAAGTTCCGATTTTTTGACGTTTTTAAAAAAGTCATCCAGATCTTTCTATGAAACTCGGACAAAAAATAATTGCATAATCGGAAAGATCATTTATTTCGCCACGGTACAATATAATTTTTTTTTACAAAATAATAATATTTTCTATTTTTTACGATTTTTTCTAAAATGAGTCAAATCGATGCGTTTTTAGGAAAATGATTTCTAAATCATTCCGTATGAATTCTTTTTGTGTTAATGAATCGATATTCTGCCCTAAAAAGTTCAGGTTTTTCTCTTTTAGAATCAGTCATTTATAAAATTAAATGCCAAAAACTTTTTTTTACGATTTTTCAAAAAAAAAAAAAAAAAAAATTACTCAAATTTTTAACTAAACATTTAATAACTTCGTCATTTTGAAATATAATCGCACGAAACTTTTTTCATTTGTAGAATAGTATTATCCCAATTCTGTATAAAGATTGAAAAAAAATTGGTTTAAAATTGAGGATTTAAAAAAAATGTCTGTGTTTTTCGTTTTTAATATGGTACTATAGTAAAAGCAACAACAACAAAAAAAATTTTAATATTTTGATTAATTTTGCTTTGTCCAATGTTGGTTTGATCTTACAGCAGCGTTTCTCAAACTGTGGGGCCCCCCCTTGGGGGCGTGATAAATCTATGAGGGGGGTGCGAGCATATTGAAAAGTCGAAAGCAAAAGATTGTTTAAAAAACATCTTTATTTTTCTGAAAATAAACAAACGATACTTTCTCTCTGATACAATAAAATATAAAATACACATTTTCACTGATATAATACACTTATAAATGTATCAGTACTATACAATGTATTTTATTATTCATTTAACAATACTAAGTTAAGAACAGGTTCGATAATTACCATTGACCCCATGGGCTTGTATTAACACTTATCTTGATAATTTGTAGGGTTTGTAATTAATTCCTTAACTGCCTATGAAAAGTTACGTGATTCGCTCCCAAATGCCACCGTTTTCCACGTAGACACGAGTATTTTTTTTTATGTTTTTAGGGGAGGGGAGGAGAAAAGGAATAAATAAGCAAAAAAACCTTTGAAATAAGTAAATCCTTCGCAAACACTGTCAAGGTCCTTTTTTGCATTCCAAAGCCATAGGAATAATTTTATGGATTGCAGTGCACAGAAAAGATCGTACTTCGGAAAGACGTATATATACGTCCAGAAAATGATGTCTTGGCTGAACGAGACGTTTATATACGTTGGTGGCATATAAGTTGTCAAAGTCGAATTGTAGCTTTAGTGCCAATGTATAATATTAGTGAACTCAATTTATGGTTATTGTATGGAGGGGGCGCGATGAAAATGATAAATGGATATTGGGTCGCGAATAGTGAAAGTTTGAGAAGCACTGTCTTAACGTGTTTATCCTCCCCCCATTATTCTCTTGTTGCGGCCCGAGTGAAATATCTATCATATGTATGTGACCTGGCGGGATGAAAAGATTAAGTACCCCTGAGCTAGACTGTTCAAAATTAACCGGAAAAGGATCTTGCAACAATGATGCGTTGAATGAGACGAACAGACTGAGAAACCTGTCCAGCGATAACTAAAAAGTAAAAAATAAATTAAGTAAAAGAAAAAAAACTTTTTTAAAACAAGCTTTTATTTAAATGCGCTAAAAAGAATAAAATAAATTTATCTTTTAAAACTTTTTTTACTATCAACTTATAACGTCATTACACAATTTATGATATAAAATCTTGTCACGAGATTTACCTGTGTAGATAAATAAGTTTATTAAATAACTTGATTTGATTTATTTTAATTTTTAAAATTTTTTCAAACTAAGTAAATACGAGTACTTAAATCTCGCGACAAGCTTTTATATTATAAATTGTGTAACGACGTTATAAGTTGACAGCAAAATAAGTTTTAAAAGAAAAGTTTATATTTTATTCTTTTTAGCGAATTAAAATAAAAGCTTGTTTTTAAAAAAAAAGATTTTTTTTTACTTATAATTTTTACGGTAAGAAAAATATTCAGATTTTTGAAGAACACCGATTTCCACCCAAGAAATCGTTACTTTTTTTTCCCGGAAAGATTTTATGACTACTTACATTGGTTATTTGTGATGTTCGGTTTTGGACACATCATTTAAAGCAGTGGTCTTCTAAATTTGTCGACTCATAGAACTCTTAGAAATATTAAGTGTTTTTGGGAAGCCTTACCCAACCCTTAAGAAATATATTTTTAAAAAAAATATGAAGTAGATCATCATGTTATATGTATTTTACATAAATGTAGAGTTAGAGAAAGTTACCGTATTATACTTAAGAGTATTTACTTAAAATTAATGTTATTTGCCATTAATAGCATTGATTCATGCTCGAAGTGTCCATTTCCATTGCTTTACATTTATTGAATGAGATATATTAGTGCGCGTAAATGCATGCGTTTTTTTTTTTTTTTTTTTTTTTTTTGCACAAACCATCAAAATCTAGCTCTGTTCAAGCTGTTTGCAGTCTCATTTCATATTCTGCGTATGATTTGATTCTATATTTTGCTTCTGTTGCCACATACGTTGTGAAAGAGTTTTCATTTAAATATGTTGTTCCGAATGGCACTAAAATGGTTATAAGTGTGTGAGAAACTTCTTCAAAAAAAATTACTCAAATTTTTAACTAAACATTTAATAACTTCGTCATTTTGAAATATAATCGCACGAAACTTTTTTTTCATTTGTAGAATAGTATTATCCCAATTCTGTACAAAGATTGAAAAAATTGGTTTAAAATTGAGGATTTAAAAAAAAATGTCTGTGTTTTTCGTTTTTAATATGGTACTATAGTAAAAGCAACAACAACAACAAAAAAATTTTAATATTTTGATTAATTTTGCTTTGTCCAATGTTGGTTTGATCTTACAACAGTGTTTCTCAAACTGTGGGGCACCCCCCTTGGGGGCGTGATAAATCTATGAGGGGGGTGCGAGCATATTGAAAAGTCGAAAGCAAAAGATTGTTTAAAAAACATCTTTATTTTTCTGAAAATAAACAAACGATACTTTCTCTGATACAATAAAATATAAAATACACATTTTCACTGATATAATACACTTATAAATGTATCAGTACTATACAATGTATTTTATTATTCATTTAACAATACTAAGTTAAGAACAGGTTCGATAATTACCATTGACCCCATGGGCTTGTATTAACACTTATCTTGATAATTTGTAGGGTTTGTAATTAATTCCTTAACTGCCTATGAAAAGTTACGTGATTCGCTCCCAAATGCCACCGTTTTCCACGTAGACACGAGTATTTTTATGTTTTTTAGGGGAGGGGAGGAGAAAAGGAATAAATAAGCAAAAACCTTTGAAATAAGTAAATCCTTCGCAAACACTGTCAAGGTCCTTTTTTTTGCATTCCAAAGCCATAGAAATAATTTTATGGATTGCAGTGCACAGAAAAGATCGTACTTCGGAAAGACGTATATATACGTCCAGAAAATGATGTCTTGGCTGAACGAGACGTTTATATACGTTGGTGGCATATAAGTTGTCAAAGTCGAATTGTAGCTTTAGTGTCAATGTATAATATTAGTGAACTCAATTTATTGTTATTGTATGGGGGGCGCGATGAAAATGATAACTGAATATTGGGTCGCGAATATTGAAAGTTTGAGAAGCACTGTCTTACAGTGTTTATCCTCCCCCATTATTCTGTTGTTGCGGCCCGAGTGAAATATCTATCATATGTATGTGACCTGGCGGGATGAAAAGATTAAGTACCCCTGAGCTAGACTGTTCAAAATTAACCGAAAAGGATCTTGCAACAATGATGCGTTGAATGAGATGAACAGACTGAGAAACCTGTCCAGCGATAACTAAAAAGTAAAAAATAAATTAAGTAAAAGAAAAAAAACTTTTTTAAAACAAGCTTTTATTTAAATGCGCTAAAAAGAATAAAATAAACTTATCTTTTAAAACTTTTTTACTATCAACTTATAACGTCATTACACAATTTATGATATAAAAGCTTGTCACGAGATTTACCTGTGTAGATAAATAAGTTTATTAAATAACTTGATTTGATTTATTTTAATTTTTAAAATTTTCAAACTAAGTAAATACGAGTACTTAAATCTCGCGACAAGCTTTTATATTATAAATTGTGTAACGACGTTATAAGTTGACAGCAAAATAAGTTTTAAAAGAAAAGTTTATATTTTATTCTTTTAGCGAATTAAAATAAAAGCTTGTTTTTAAAAAAGATTTTTTTACTTTTAATTTTACGGTAAGAAAAATATTCAGATTTTTGAAGAACACCGAATTCCACCCAAGAATTCGTTACTTTTTCCCGGAAAGATTTTATGACTACTTACATTGGTTATTTGTGATGTTCGGTTTTGGACACATCATTTAAAGCAGTGGTCTTCTAAATTTGTCGACTCATAGAACTCTTAGAAATATTAAGTGTTTTTGGAAAGCCTTACCCAACCCTTAAGAAATATATTTTTAAAAAATATGAAGTAGATCATCATGTTATATGTATTTTACATAAATGTAGAGTTAGAAAGTTACCGTATTACTAAAAGTATTTACTTAAAATTAATGTTATTTGCCATTAATAGCATTGATTCATGCTCGAAGTGTCCATTTCCATTGCTTTACATTTATTGAATGAGATATATTAGTGCGCGTAAATGCATGCGTTTTTTTTTTTTGTTTTTTGCACAAACCATCAAAATCTAGCTCTGTTCAAGCTGTTTGCAGTCTCATTTCATATTCTGCGTATGATTTGATTCTATATTTTGCTTCTGTTGCCACATACGTTGTGAAAGAGTTTTCATTTAAATATGTTGTTCCGAATGGCACTAAAATGGTTATAAGTGTGTGAGAAACTTCTTCAAAAAAAATTACTCAAATTTTTAACTAAACATTTAATAACTTCGTCATTTTGAAATATAATCGCATGAAACTTTTTTTTTCATTTGTAGAATAGTATTATCCCAATTCTGTACAAAGATTGAAAAAATTGGTTTAAAATTGAGGATTTAAAAAAAAAATGTCTGTGTTTTTCGTTTTTAATATGGTACTATAGTAAAAGCAACAACAACAAAAAAAAATTTTAATATTTTGATTAATTTTGCTTTGTCCAATGTTGGTTTGATCTTACAGCAGTGTTTCTCAAACTGTGGGGCACCCCCCTTGGGGGCGTGATAAATCTATGAGGGGGGTGCGAGCATATTGAAAAGTCGAAAGCAAAAGATTGTTTAAAAAACATCTTTATTTTTCTGAAAATAAACAAACGATACTTTCTCTGATACAATAAAATATAAAATACACATTTTCACTGATATAATACACTTATAAATGTATCAGTACTATACAATGTATTTTATTATTCATTTAACAATACTAAGTTAAGAACAGGTTCGATAATTACCATTGACCCCATGGGCTTGTATTAACACTTATCTTGATAATTTGTAGGGTTTGTAATTAATTCCTTAACTGCCTATGAAAAGTTACGTGATTCGCTCCCAAATGCCACCGTTTTCCACGTAGACACGAGTATTTTTATGTTTTTTAGGGGAGGGGGAGGAGAAAAGGAATAAATAAGCAAAAAACCTTTGAAATAAGTAAATCCTTCGCAAACACTGTCAAGGTCCTTTTTTTGCATTCCAAAGCCATAGGAATAATTTTATGGATTGCAGTGCACAGAAAAGATCGTACTTCGGAAAGACGTATATATACGTCCAGAAAATGATGTCTTGGCTGAACGAGACGTTTATATACGTTGGTGGCATATAAGTTGTCAAAGTCGAATTGTAGCTTTAGTGCCAATGTATAATATTAGTGAACTCAATTAATTGTTATTGTATGGAGGGGGCGCGATGAAAATGATAACTGGATATTGGGTCGCGAATAGTGAAAGTTTGAGAAGCACTGTCTTACAGTGTTTATCCTCCCCCCATTATTCTCTTGTTGCGGCCCGAGTGAAATATCTATCATATATATGTGACCTGGCGGGATGAAAAGATTAAGTACCCCTGAGCTAGACTGTTCAAAATTAACCGGAAAAGGATCTTGCAACAATGATGCGTTGAATGAGATGAACAGACTGAGAAACCTGTCCAGCGATAACTAAAAAGTAAAAAATAAATTAAGTAAAAGAAAAAAAACTTTTTTAAAACAAGCTTTTATTTAAATGCGCTAAAAAGAATAAAATAAATTTATCTTTTAAAACTTTTTTTACTATCAACTTATAACGTCATTACACAATTTATGATATAAAATCTTGTCACGAGATTTACCTGTGTAGATAAATAAGTTTATTAAATAACTTGATTTGATTTATTTTAATTTTTAAAATTTTTTCAAACTAAGTAAATACGAGTACTTAAATCTCGCGACAAGCTTTTATATTATAAATTGTGTAACGACGTTATAAGTTGACAGCAAAATAAGTTTTAAAAGAAAAGTTTATATTTTATTCTTTTTAGCGAATTAAAATAAAAGCTTGTTTTTAAAAAAAGATTTTTTTTTTACTTTTAATTTTTCGGTAAGAAGAATATTCAGATTTTTGAAGAACACCGATTTCCACCCAAGAAATCGTTACTTTTTTTTCCCGGAAAGATTTTATGACTACTTACATTGGTTATTTGTGATGTTCGGTTTTGGACACATCATTTAAAGCAGTGGTCTTCTAAATTTGTCGACTCATAGAACTCTTAGAAATATTAAGTGTTTTTGGGAAGCCTTACCCAACCCTTAAGAAATATATTTTTAAAAAAAATATGAAGTAGATCATCATGTTATATGTATTTTACATAAATGTAGAGTTAGAGAAAGTTACCGTATTATACTAAAGAGTATTTACTTAAAATTAATGTTATTTGCCATTAATAGCATTGATTCATGCTCGAAGTGTCCATTTCCATTGCTTTACATTTATTGAATGAGATATATTAGTGCGCGTAAATGCATGCGTTTTTTTTTTTTTTTTTTGCACAAACCATCAAAATCTAGCTCTGTTCAAGCTGTTTGCAGTCTCATTTCATATTCTGCGTATGATTTGATTCTATATTTTGCTTCTGTTGCCACATACGTTGTGAAAGAGTTTTCATTTAAATATGTTGTTCGAATGGCACTAAAATGGTTATAAGTGTGTGAGAAACTTCTTCAAAAAAAAAATTACTCAAATTTTTAACTAAACATTTAATAACTTCGTCATTTTGAAATATAATCGCACGAAACTTTTTTTTCATTTGTAGAATAGTATTATCCCAATTCTGTACAAAGATTGAAAAAATTGGTTTAAAATTGAGGATTTAAAAAAATGTCTGTGTTTTCGTTTTTAATATGGTACTATAGTAAAAGCAACAACAACAACAAAAAATTTTAATATTTTGATTAATTTTGCTTTTTTGTCCAATGTTGGTTTGATCTTACAACAGTGTTTCTCAAACTGTGGGGCACCCCCTTGGGGGCGTGATAAATCTATGAGGGGTGCGAGCATATTGAAAAGTCGAAAGCAAAAGATTGTTTAAAAAACATCTTTATTTTTCTGAAAATAAACAAACGATACTTTCTCTGATACAATAAAATATAAAATACACATTTTCACTGATATAATACACTTATAAATGTATCAGTACTATACAATGTATTTTATTATTCATTTAACAATACTAAGTTAAGAACAGGTTCGATAATTACCATTGACCCCATGGGCTTGTATTAACACTTATCTTGATAATTTGTAGGGTTTGTAATTAATTCCTTAACTGCCTATGAAAAGTTACGTGATTCGCTCCCAAATGCCACCGTTTTCCACGTAGACACGAGTATTTTTATGTTTTTTAGGGGAGGGGGAGGAGAAAAGGAATAAATAAGCAAAAAACCTTTGAAATAAGTAAATCCTTCGCAAACACTGTCAAGGTCCTTTTTTTGCATTCCAAAGCCATAGAAATAATTTTATGGATTGCAGTGCACAGAAAAGATCGTACTTCGGAAAGACGTATATATACGTCCAGAAAATGATGTCTTGGCTGAACGAGACGTTTATATACGTTGGTGGCATATAAGTTGTCAAAGTCGAATTGTAGCTTTAGTGTCAAAGTATAATATTAGTGAACTCAATTTATTGTTATTGTATGGAGGGGGCGCGATGAAAATGATAACTGAATATTGGGTCGCGAATATTGAAAGTTTGAGAAGCACTGTCTTACAGTGTTTATCCTCCCCCCCATTATCCTGTTGTTGCGGCCCGAGTGAAATATCTATCATATGTATGTGACCTGGCGGGATGAAAAGATTAAGTACCCCTGAGCTAGACTGTTCAAAATTAACCGAAAAGGATCTTGCAACAATGATGCGTTGAATGAGATGAACAGACTGAGAAACCTGTCCAGCGATAACTAAAAAGTAAAAAATAAATTAAGTAAAAGAAAAAAAACTTTTTTAAAACAAGCTTTTATTTAAATGCGCTAAAAAGAATAAAATAAACTTATCTTTTAAAACTTTTTTACTATCAACTTATAACGTCATTACACAATTTATGATATAAAAGCTTGTCACGAGATTTACCTGTGTAGATAAATAAGTTTATTAAATAACTTGATTTGATTTATTTTAATTTTTAAAATTTTCAAACTAAGTAAATACGAGCACTTAAATCTCGCGACAAGCTTTTTTATATTATAAATTGTGTAACGACGTTATAAGTTGACAGCAAAATAAGTTTTAAAAGAAAAGTTTATATTTTATTCTTTTAGCGAATTAAAAATAAAAGCTTGTTTTTAAAAAAGATTTTTTTACTTTTAATTTTTACGGTAAGAAGAATATTCAGATTTTTGAAGAACACCGAATTCCATCCAAGAATTCGTTACTTTTTTTCCCGGAAAGATTTTATGACTACTTACATTGGTTATTTGTGATGTTCGGTTTTGGACACATCATTTAAAGCAGTGGTCTTCTAAATTTGTCGACTCATAGAACTCTTAGAAATATTAAGTGTTTTTGGAAAGCCTTACCCAACCCTTAAGAAATATATTTTTAAAAAATATGAAGTAGATCATCATGTTATATGTATTTTACATAAATGTAGAGTTAGAGAAAGTTACCGTATTACTAAAAGAGTATTTACTTAAAATTAATGTTATTTGCCATTAATAGCATTGATTCATGCTCGAAGTGTCCATTTCCATTGCTTTACATTTATTGAATGAGATATATTAGTGCGCGTAAATGCATGCGTTTTTTTTTTTTTGTTTTTTTGCACAAACCATCAAAATCTAGCTCTGTTCAAGCTTTTTGCAGTCTCATTTCATATTCTGCATATGATTTGATTCTATATTTTGCTTCTGTTGCCACATACGTTGTGAAAGAGTGTTCATTTATAGATGTTGTTCCGAATGGCACTAAAATGGTTATAAGTGTGTGAGAAACTTCTTCAAAAAAAAATTAAGGAGTTTTTGTTTAAATTTAAATTGGATCTTTTGATAAGTTATTCCTTTTCTCCTTCACTGGCAACCCTTCTTATTTATCTAATAGCCTTGGAGCTGATTTTTTACTCCATTCATGTTAAGTTTTCTCTCATGGAAAATATTATCTTCTATATGTTTTTAACTGAAAAAATGTGCTCCATTCTATTTATAAATTTTAACACTGTCCTCTAAACTCAGTTCATTTTCCTTCAAATTCATATGACTGAAAATTGCTTAGTTTTTCACAACATAGCACGTAAATTTGAGATGGGATGATGACAGGTTGCGTTTTAAAACAAATGCATTCTTTTTTTCTTTAATTTTTTATGTCTATATCTAATTAAAATTACATTTAATTTTTTATAATATTTCGAAAGAATGTGTTTACTTCATTTAGAATGGAAACATGTCTGCTAATAAAGGTAAACTTTGCAACCATATTTCATCACAATTAAGAAGTCACACATAATAATGGTCTTGAATTGATTCATTAAAAAAAATTTCAATTTGAAATGAAGTCTTAAATATTCTCTATGGTTTCTGAATAACTTTCCATATAATAAAGTAAATAATCACTGATTTAATTATCTTGTTTATATTAAATTTATCATCTTTTACATGATGTAAAGCATCTTTTAATGTATTCTTTTCTGAGATTCACTATTCCAAATTAGTTATGATTGAATTTCATTTTTCTCTTTCTCATCATTCTTTTGAATGGTAATCGGAATCAAAAATGAGAAATTGGCTCTTATCTGCAAACAACATTTGATTTCAATAAAATATTATCTTATTTATTATTGACTTTGGGAATCTAAGTCTCAATTTCTATTCCTTGAACTCCCACAAAATTACTCTTCGCAGAATTTCATTTAAAATCATATGATCTGAGAACTTGCGTAATAGTTTCAGGTGAAATTAAAAAATAATACTGTTCATTAAGGGCGTAGCTACCACCGTATCAATAATACGGGACCCCAACAAGTATAATTATAGTCCCTCTAATAGAGTTTCCATACTTAAAAAAGGGCCCCGAAGGAATTTTGATACAAGGCCCCCTCAGAACTAGCTACGCCAGTGCTGTTAATTTAATTTGATAGAAACTTTAACAGAGCTCAAGAATAGATTATTCTCATAGATAAAACTTTTCTCTCGTCGAGTTAACTTTGTCAAACAGACAAATTTTTTTTCTCTTGCTATCCAATCTATTTTCTTCTTTCAAATGTTTTATATATATATATATATGGCATGCAGCCAAAAGCAAGGCAGTCTTCGCGCGCAGGCGCAGCAAATCCAAACTAAAACTCTTGGACATTAGAATTGGAGAAAGAGAGAAAGCGAGGAGGAAGGAGAACGAGAGAGGTGCGCGAGCAGGCGTTACCTTCTGCATATCAATGTCAAACTTATCTACCTTTTTAATTAATTTTTGTTTAATGTTAAATAAACCATAAGAAAGACAAAAGTCTTGGACTCCTTGTTGTCTCCCACAAATTATGGGCGCTCGGCCGCGATCGATAAAATTTCGATTTGAACCAAAGTCCGGACAATGAACGGCAGCGTCCGTGAAGGAGACGCTCCTCCATTTTTTGGAAACTTCGTTCAACCTGTGTAGAGGGTTTGAACTCAGCATGAATACTCCGCCTGTGTAGAGGCCGGGATTGAAAAAAATTTCGATTTTGATCAAAGTTTGGAACGTGAACAAAAGCCGTCCGTGGAGGAGACGCGCCGCCATTTTTCGGAAACTTCGTTCCGCCTGTGTAGAGGTTGGAACCCATCGACGAAAATCCGCCTGTGTAGAGGTTGGATCCACTCACAAACACCTGCGAAGAGGTGTCAATTCGAACAATTTCAAGAACTATTTTTCATCTAACGATATTACCTGCGAAGAGGTGAAATCAGTGGAATCGACGTTTTCTTCAATTATTGGATACATCGTACGTGCGAGCAACAAGGGAGCTAGAAAAAAAAAGGTAGGATCTTTCCATATTTTTCTAAAATGTATAAAAACGCTCTTAAAGAGGATCTCATAAGAGTTGTTGAGGATTTAGACGGTACTGTGGAGAGTACGGACACTATAGTTAAACTAAAGACTAAAATTGAGAACAGTAGTACATTTGAAAGTGATCCAGATTTCATTAAAACTTTAATTAAAAACTGTATAGATGAGGGTATCATGAGAAACGAAAGAGGAGGTAACTTTAGAAAAACACAAAATTGAGCTCGCGAAACTTCAGTTAGCAAAATTAGAAAAGAAGTCGAACTTCAAACGGCTAAAAATAAAGCATTAAGTTTAAATCCTGCAGCTAAAGTAGAAGAGAAACAGTTCGAAACTTTAAATAAAAGGAAACTGCAACTCATATTGGCATTCGAGAAGCAGAAGATTGGTTCAGCCCTATTGATTTAGCTAAAGAGTGCGATATTTATATTTCATCTAGAAGCGGATCACGTAAAGAAATTCCTATTACTTATGGATATACCCAAGACCCCTTTAAAAATAGATCACAAAACTTTAAAACAAAGATTAAAGAGAACTATCCCCAATATCTTGAAAAGAAAATAAAAATTGCTTTATATGCGGTGATTCATCTCATTGCGCAAGAGACTGTGAGAAGCGTTTTAAACCTAAAGAATCTAACAGCCACATCCATAATAAAATAAACGTGAATACTTTGAAAGTCGAGAGCGAAAAACAAAATAGCGATGAATTCGAAAATCTTCAATATGTAAACATTTTTGTAGAAAATCAGCCCGTAACAGCCTTGATCGATTCAGGTTGCCAGATCCCAGTTTTAAATTCCTCACTAATTAGAGTGCAAACACCTTCCGAAGAAATAATAACATTAAGTTCATGTTTTGGCGAACAGCGAATGGTAGAAGTTAAACCCATAAATATTTCTCTTAATCAACACTCTCCCAGCCTAAGTGTTCGAACGGCAATATCACCGACCTTGACCGAAGAAATTATTATACATCCCAGTGTATATTCTGAAATAAAAAAACTAGGCCACGCAGAGAGCGATGTTTTATTGAATGAAAGTGAATCCTCTTTAGGTGCTCATGCTTATGCTTATCTAATGTTGTTTCTGTTTCAAATGTGATAGAAAACTCTAGTTATGATTTGCCACATGTTAAAAACTTTAATACTAGAAATGATTCGAGTTCTCAAATTAAGGATTATAAATGCAATAACATTAAGCGTACTAAGTTAAAAATGTGTATTAAATTGAAAAATGATATTCCTGTGTGTCAGAGAACCAGACGTTTATCTTGTTCTGATAACCCTTCACCTATGAAGAGTAAATATAGACGGTTTGTGTTGATCCGAAAAATCTTCCAGCCTTGGCAGTGGAAACGAAGGAAAAAGAGAAATCGTTTTGAACAGACGTCCAGAACTCGAGAGGAAAATATCGATGCGTTCAACCAAAGATCAACTTGTTAAAAAAGACGTTCTTATGCCTGGGAAACAATGTTTTCCTGTGGAACCTTCCGGATGTCGAAGAGGTGCCTTCACATGATGGAGGAACTGTTCAGTTCAGCAGAATTATGATATTTTAAACCTTTGTGTATTTGTCGTATAGTCCTTGTCTGTTCCTTCTTTTTTTTTATGTTTCAGATTCTCCTCTGGTATCCATGGAAAGGAAAAAAGGAATACGTACCGCTGCGGACAGCGTACAGTCAGGATAGACGTTATGGCATGCTGCCAAAAGCAAGGCAGTCTTTGCGCGCAGGCGCAGCAAATCCAAACTAAAACTCTTGGACATTAGAATTGGAGAAAGAGAGAAAGCGAGGAGGAAGGAGAACGAGAGAGGTGCGCGAGCAGGCGTTACCTTCTGCATATCAATGTCAAACTTATCTACCTTTTTAATTACTTTTTGTTTAATGTTAAATAAACCATAAGAAAGACAAAAGTCTTGGACCCCTTGTTGTCTCCCATATATATATATATATACAGTACAGTCCCGCTAATCCGAACGGCTCCGCGGAAAAAATTTTATAATTTTAAGGACGAAAAAAAATCGGTGAATATTTCAATATAAAACAGTGTAAACCTTAATTCAAAACAGTTCTTTATTTTATATTCACGCACTGTACATCAAGTTATGGTACAAATTTTAAAATGGAATAAACTACAGAACAGAACACTAATGTTTAGTATGAAAAATTGTACAACATAAGATTAAATATAAAATATGTACAGTACAGTACAGTACTGATAATGTAGTGAACAAGTACCTTATTACATTAATTCAGTTGTTTTTTTCTGGCGCAACGAAGACAGTCTTTTCGATGATGCGTAATTTCGCCAGCGCCTCATAAATAACACATCAGCTGGTGTAGTGTCGGGCTGTTGCTCCAAGTAGCGCAGGGAAAGGTCAAGGGCAGCTGCGCCGTCTGCATGTGGCACCACGTCCTTCTTATCGTATTGCGTCTCGTCGTCACTCCCCTCCTCCTCCATTGGCTCTTGAGTCACTGCCGCAGCTATGTCGTCATCAGTCAGAAATTCGGCTGTTTCCCCGTCTTCTTCCATCCATTCATTGATGTCTCTTTCCCCAGCTTCCTCGCAACCAGGAATTGTCTGCACTAGCTGAAGCAAACTGGTCACATCATTTTCTGGTTGGTTTTCTGCATACTCAAGGGTTGGCCATAGTTTTTTCCAAGACTTTATTAAAGTTTGGTCAGTTACGTTTTCCCAGGACTCAGCAGACCAATAAACAACATCTTTCATGTTCATTTGTTTTATTTTTGCAACCAAAGAGACTGTGTCATCTTCAATCAAGGTTCGCAAAAACTGCTTACGGTAAATTTGTTTAAGTTTTTGCAAAACACCCTGATATATAGGCTGTAGTAAGGATGTAACATTTGGCGGTAAAAATATGGCTTTGATTTCACCGCTAGAAAGTTCTTCAGTGCCTGGGTGCGATGGCGCATTGTCAATCAAAAGAATCGCACGTTGCGGTAAATCATTTTCTTTATTGAATTTCTTTACAGCGGGAACAAACTGGTCATGAAACCACTCTTTAAACAACATTGCATTCATCCATGCTTTTTTTTGGCTCCTGTAATATGCTGGCAGTGATTTCATATTCACGTTTTTAAAAGCTCTAGGCTTAGAAGATTTGCCTATCACCATTAATGGGAGCTTGTGATTACCAAAAGCATTGCTGCATGCCATTAATGTAACTCGGTCTTTGCTCATTTTATAACCTGGAGCACTTTTTTTTTTTTCATCCTGTGAAGCTAAACTCTTTTTAGGCAGTGCCCTAAAGTTCAGGCCCATCTCATCGGCATTGTAGATTTGTTGTGGAGAATAATTTCCCTCAGCTATTAAATTTGCAAATGTGGTCACGTATTCCTTTGCTGCGTCAAAATCAGATGAAAGCTTTTCGCCGGTAATTGTCAACTGACGTACCCCATGTCGCTTCTTCCACCGATCTAGCCTCCCGATACTAGCACTGAAAGAGGCATCACCGTTCATTAATTTATTTAATTGAATAGCCTTTTCTTGAATGATAGGCCCACTGAGGGGGGTTCCTCTTTGTCTTTCCTGGGTAAACCAAATAAGAAGCGCATTATCAACTTTATCATACAGCGATTGCTTTGCTGTCTGTCTGTTTTCAAGAGTCTCGCCAGAAGAATTAGCACAGTATTGTTCAAGCTTTCTACGATTTTTTTTCTCCAATCACAAATTGTAGCTTTGCCAACATTAAACTCTGTAGCCAATTTTGTCACACCTTCACCTTTATCTAAACGCTTTAGAACCTCTAGTTTGTCTTTAAGAGTAAGTGTTGAGTGTTTACGCTTACTCGCCATAACAATCTGTTTACGTACACTGTATCACAGATAAATGTCCAAAACACACAACAAACTGTTTTCACTGTAGAATATCACACTGTAACACTGTTATTAACACAGAGACAAAAGCGGACGAGTATAGAACTAGCGCGGAACGACTGACGGCCAACAGTACGGGCACACGCACACGCAGTCACACTACACGGGTGTGCAAAAATTAAGGACGAAGTCGAAAAATTAGCATATCAGCTGAACGAAGAGGCAGAGCGAACAGAAAGACCAATCAGGAGATTAAGTAAGGTGATGTACGGTAGCACATGAGCAGATATGCAGGTAGACGTAATGGGGGAGTGTCTGAGTAGTATAAAGCATGTTGTCGGTGTAAGATCAGTATTTCTGGCAAAGAGATTGCACGCCGTATAGCAGTTAAAATCACACCGAGTTGCTGCCTCAGCGAGAAATGGCGAATAATCAATTTGTTAGACGACATCTGGATGCTTTTACCCGAGGTCGAATCATTGGGAAGTTGGAGGAAGGTCGCAGTGTGACAAGTGTGGCTGCAGAGTTCGGAATTGCTCACAGCATCGTTACACGACTTTGGAGACAATTTCACACTACAGGAACAGCTATCCGGGGGTTCAGTAGTGGTCGTCCACAAGGAACCACACCCGCAGATGACCGGTACATTGTCTTACAGGCCAGAAGAAACAGGCGGCAGACAGCGGGAGAAATCGCTAGACACACGACACAGGCGACTGGACGACCGATATCGCGTTTTACCGTGGCCAGAAGACTGCACGGTGGTGGTCTGTTTGCACGACGCCCTGTACGGTGTGTACCTTTAACGCCTGCCCATCGGAGAAGGCGTTCTCTGTGGTGCCGGGAACACCGGAATTGGAGAGACAATGAATGGGGACGAGTACTCTTTACAGATGAGAGCAGATTCAGTTTGAGTAGCGATTCTCATCGCATACTCATCGGGAGAGAGCGGGGAAGCCGCAATCATCCCTCGAACATCATTGAAAGGGACAGGTATGGAGGTCGCGGTATTCTCGTTTGGGGAGGCATCATGCTTGGTAGTCGTACAGACCTTCACAACTTCGACGCAGGTTCAGTCAACGGGACCCGTTATTGTAACGAGATTCTTCTTCCATATGTGCGTCTTTTTAGAGGCGCTATGGGTCTGCAGTTCCTTTTCATGGACGACAATGCACCATGTCATCGCACAGTAGCTGCCGAACAGCTCTTAGAGAGGGAGGATATTGAACGTATGGATTGGCCGGCACGATCTCCGGATCTCAATCCCATCGAGCATGTATGGGATTTTCTAGGCAGACGCTTGGCAGCTCGTACCTTACCACCAGTAACGATTCGGGAGCTTCGATTGGCGCTGCAAGACGAATGAGCAGCAATGCCTCAACAACTCATTGACACCCTCATTCTCAGCATGGGCAGACGCTGTGAAACCTGCCTAGCAGTTAGGGGAGATCATATCCCCTACTAAAGACCGGATGTTTCTTTCTGGACACCCATCACAGGGATGTTTCGGCCTTCAGTCGCATTGCGCTCCATGCTACTTTTTCAATCAAGCTTCTTTTTATCCCTCTGATTTCTCTTTTAGTAAGTGTTGCTTACATTACACATGTCCTTGCGTATTGGGGATCTTACGGTATTAAATGTGTTGATTTGGAAAGCTTTTGTACAAAGTTATATTGAAAAAACCGTCTCGTCCTTAATTTTTGCACACCAGTGTAAGTTAGGAGTGGTGGAGGGAAAACACACGCGTCGAGGAGTGGGAGCACAGTCCACGCGGCAAAAAAGCGGGCACGTACGCTCACATTACGACAAAATACATAGACACAATAGACCCGTACTCCAGGTTCAAATAGTGATTTCGCTGTTACTCCGGCTGATCCGAACAATCGCGTAATCCGAACAGGGGTCGGTCCGAGATTGTTCGGATTATCGGGACTGTACTGTATATACAGTCAGGTCTCTTTTATGCGGATTGTTTTTATGCGATTTTGAAGTTGTGCGGTTTGTATTTCAAACATTTTGCGGTTTGTATTCCAAACATTTCTAGATTTTTGTTATTATTATTATTTTTTATACTGAGACGTAGATCGTAGTATTCCGAGAATTTCCGTATCTTTTGGTGCTTACGTCTGTGGCTCGGCTGCGACAGTCTTAGATTCGCATTCGTTTTTTCAGTAGTATACCGATACGATATCATTATTTCGAAATTATATTTTCTCTTAGTGGTGCCTCGTTCATTTTTATAAAAGTTTCACTTTAATAAGTGGCGAATTTAAGTTGCAATGTAATAAGCAGCAAATTTTGATTTCTGGATTTAAAGTGAGTGTCGTAAAGTTTTATTTCTCATTAGAAAATCGTAAGTGTAATTTTTTTTAATTTCATTTCTAAGATTTTATTTGGCCCAATGGAGAAAAAAACAACATCAAAAACAATCAATTTCGTTGGAAACGAAAACTGCAATTTTAGATCGCTTAGGAAAAGGAGAAGGATCTACGGCTATTGGAAAACATTTTAATTTAGGCGAATCTACTGTCAGAGCAATTAAAAAGAATGAAGCTGCAATAACAAAATTGGTCATTTCTGAGACAAAATTAAGCACCAAATTTGCATCGTACACAAGGGATGTATTATTAGAAAGAACGGAGAGTGCCATCGCAATTTGGATTGAAGAACAAGTTCAAAGAAGGATTCCTGTAAGTGGTTATTTAATCCAAGAAAAAAAGCTCTTCAGTTTTATAAGTCAATGAAACAGTCAGAACCATCAACTTCCACTTCCCAAGCTGGAAAAGAATTTTCAGCTAGCAAAGGATACCTAACCGGGTTCTTAAAAAGAAATGCACTTCATAATAATAAGATAACAGGGGAGAGAGCAACAGAGCAGATGAAGGAGCAGCAAAAATATTTCCAGAGGAGTTAGCGAAAATTATTGAAGATGGGGACTATTCTGCCGATCAAGTATTTAACGCTGATGAAACAGGACTTTATTGAAAAAAATTGCCTAACCGTACTTACATCGCAAAGGATGAAAAAACTGCAAGTGAACATAAAACAAGTAAAGATCGAGTCACCTTATTACTTTGTAGCAATGCATCAGGAGATCGAATGTTGAAACCTCTCTTAATAAATAAATCTCTTAGACGACGCGCCCTTAAAGGTAAAGATTTAAAACAACTGCCCGTGCATTGGATGGCTAACCCGAAAGCCTGGATGGCAACAGCTATTTTTACAGAATGGTTCAATAATTGTTTCGTACCAAAAGTGGAAGCCTTTATGAAGGAAAAATCTCTCGATTTTAAAGTTTTATTAATTGTTGACAATGCAGCAAGTCATCCATAATTAGAACATCCAAATGTTCAACAAGTATTTCTTCCGCCCAACACAACAAGCCTTATTCAGCCATTAGATCATAATTGCAACTTTTAAAAAATATTATACACTGCTGGACAATTGCTAAGGACGGATAACACTATCATCCATAGCAACCACAAAATGAAAGGAAGCAAAATGTGGAAAATTAGAATAAGTGCGGGATATTAGTAAGAAGAAGTATGAGTATGCAAATTTTTTTCCCACGTCTGTTCATCACGTGATAGCGTTCATAAGAGCTTTAAAGGTTTTGACGCGTGTGGACAGTTGTTGTTTCAAGTCTAAGTTTTACTGGAAAGATTTAATAGACGAACTTAAAATTTTTGGCATGTCTTCCCAACATCACATAGATGATTTTATGCGTGGCCGAATTATTGGAAAGATCGAAGAAGGGCGAAAAATAACAGATGTTGCCAGGAAGTTCGACATCGCTCACAGCGTTGTTTCACGGCTGTGGAAGTCATTTAAAACTACTGGAATGTGTAGTAGACGGCACGGGGGAGGTCGTGTTAGAAGTACGACGCCTGCAGAAGACCGATATATCGTCCTATCAGCAAAAAGGAACAGGCGCACCACAGCTCAGCAGGTGGCAAATCAGTTTCTTGCTGCCTCAGGAAAGCAGATCTCCCGAAAAACTGTTGCCAGACGTTTGAGGGGAGGAGGACTATACGCACGCACACCTGTTGTGTGTGTCCCATTGACCAGACAGCACCGTACTGCCCGTTTGCAATGGTGTCGTGAACATCACAATTGGACTGAACAGGACTGGGCATGCGTACTATTTTCAGATGAGAGTAGGTTCAGTCTGTCATCGGATTGTAGACGCCAACTGATCTGGCGCGAGAGTGGTACTGCTTATCGTCCAGAAAATATCCAGGAAAATGACCGATATCCGACATGCAGTATCATGGTGTGGGCCGGCATCATGATCAATGACCGCACGCGCCTACATGTGGTTGCGAATGGGACTATGACGGGCCAACGATACATTGATGAAGTTCTACTTCCTCATGTTCGTCTTTTCCGTGGTGCTGTCGGTGATAAATTTGTTTTTATGGACAACAACGCAACAAGTCATCCAACCCTCGCTGTTCAGGATTGTCTAGACAGCGAGGGTATTCAACGTCTCGTATGGCCAGCGTGTTCTCCAGATCTAAACCGCATTGAAAATGTGTGGTATGCTTTGGGGAGGCAAGTTGCTGGTCGAAACTATCCTCCGACAAACAAGAACACCCTCATCCGTGCACTCACAGAGGAATAGGATAAATTGCCTCAACAGCTGCTGGATAATGTTGTGCAAAGTATGGTACGACGTGTGGAATGTTGCATCACACTCCACGGTGGACATATCCCGTACTGATACCTTTCTTTAAGGTTCCTGCTGACTTTAGATGCATTGTTCCATTTCTCCGTACGCAGATCAAATGAACATTTTTTCTTTCAGATGTTTCACAGCTTTTGTACTTTCCAGAACAATAAATATTCTTTATTCTAATGTCTGAACAGTGTGGCAACCATATTTTATCCTACTAGGCCTCATGTCTCGCTTAATGTTATGCTACATAGCAATTTGTGATCCGTCCTTAGCAATTGTCCAGCAGTGTATTAAGACAACGTACAAATTCATCTTGAATAAACTAGAAAATAAGTCCTTAACAGTAAAAGATGTGTGGAAACAATTTTCTATTTTTGATTGTTTAATTCATGTTGCATCTGCTTCCCGCTCAAATAAGACCTAGAACTTTAAATGCCTGTTGGAAAAGATTTGGCCAGCATGTGTGACAGACAATACAACCACTCAAACATCGACACTATCAGATGAAATAATTAATTTGGACATGAAATTGGAGGAGATGGTTTTAATACCTTCAGCTACGATGATATAGATGAATTGCTTGTGGATGATGCATTAAGTGACAATGATATTATTGATTTAACTTTAGATCTAACTGTAGACGGCGTCGTAGGTCTAGAGGGTGATAATGATGAGGAAGAAAAATCAACTCCCCTCACTGGAAAATTAATTCAAGAAGGTCTTCAACTTCGCAGTATAAATTAGAAAATCACTTCCTTATTAATGACCCTAATTCTGAACGAGCCTCTAAATTACAACGTGAGCTGCATGTCTGGATATCGTGAACTATATAAAAAAATAAAAGAATCCTCATCGCAAAGTTTAATTACTGATTACATTGTCAGAAAAGGAAGAGCTACACAGAACGAGAATGAAGTTTGTGAAAATCTGTGGTCTTTACCGCAAATATCTATTGCAGAGACAGTCTCTTCTGATGATGAAGGTGATTTGGAACCACTTCGCAAACGATACAAACCATTATCAGATAGCGATAATGATTAAAAATGTAAAACTATGTGTATTACTTTTCCATAAAATAAAATGAATTAAGGTTTGAATAAAAGTTGTTTTTTTTGCTTTTGTATGAATTTCTTTCAGACATTCGAAGTAATTTATCATGCAGCCTATTTCTTTTCATTTCTGCAATTTTTTTTTTATGCGGTTTTAAGTTAATTTTAACTAGTTGTTTTGGTTTTATGCGATTTTAGAAAAAGCTAAGGAACGTATCCCTACTTTTTCCATTCAAGTAATGTCTTTTTCAATGCGATTTTTTTATATGCGTTTTTCGGTAGAACGTATCTACCGCATAAGACGAGACCTGACTGTATATATATATATATATATATATATATATATATATATATATATATATATATATATATATATATATATAAATGCAGTCTAGCTAGATAAAATTACTAATTTAACAGGTTTGTACCAATTTTATAATAAATTGATAAATTTTCGTAATACACTTTTGTTTCCTTATTTTATTAAGAAGAATATATTTGCTACGTGAACAAACAAAATTATGATAAACAATACCTTAAATGTCAACTGAATGCAAAAATTTTAAAAAAAAGTTGTTAGATAAAATTATATTTATATAAAACTATTAGCATAAGAATTTGAAAATTCGCTGCTGAGTTATTTTTATGTAACTTTTTTTCCTTTTTTTTTGTTTACTATTTATTTTGTAATGAACTTTAAAAGTGATAGAAAACAGGATTTAGCATTTAGATTTAAACACGTCAGCTTCTCAAATAAAAACAATGTCCGAAGACAAGGCAAAGGTATGCCTCAGCTTTCTTAATAAATACGGTGTTCGAAGACAAGATAATGGTATGCGTTAGCTTCCTAAATAAAGACAGTATCCGAAGACAGAGTACAGCTCTGTGAACATAGTAAAAACCTGAGTTTCCTAAGTGAAGACGGCGCCTTAAGACAGGAAACAGTTTTAATGGTTTAATTGGTACTCAATCGTAGGGTATTATTCAATATGCATTTTTTTTTAGTTATTTCAAGACACTTTCAAATGAATAGTCAGTTGAACATGGACGTGAATTTTACTATCTCGTAATACATATTTTCATTTAGTACCATTTTTTAATAATGTATTACTTAAATATATAAAGTATTTTATATACATATATAAAATAATGTGCGAAACATAGTTAATGAAGTATTTAATGAAACCACATTGGATAATTTTTTTGAAAATGTAATTTTTATTTTTCTCCTTTTTTTAATTATAGTTTAAAATATTAGGCACTTAAACATTAACTATTTAGAGAAAGAAATATTTTCGTTCACTCTATGTACATGAATCCTGTATATAAGTATCAAAAATTTGTAAGTATTTAAGGCAATATAGTTTTTAATAGTGTACTTATAAAGGTACTAATTCTTGATATCGATACGTTTATCTTCAAATTGCTCCAAATTTTCGCCAAGTTGGATGAAAACATTTTGATTGTTATCGTTTGATTCTGTGTTTGTTAACATCTTTATGCATATGTTTGTTATTTTAGTACTTACGTATTATCGCAACAGTCGCCAATGTTCAAGATAACTCGCCAAGTTGTGACAAATCTATACGGAACTTTATCACTAACCTTCTGAGCCGTCCTTTTTAGGGAAATTTAATTCCCTACCTATTTCCAATCAGCTCCAAAAAGAGGACAAGATTCCTTGTTATATATGTAGATTAGATAAAGTATTTAAGTCAAACGGAATAATAAAGTTAGAGCAAGCAGTAGGAGAGAGAGATTGAAGCAGAAAGTTATAGTGAAGTTAAATTGAAGATTTCTTGTTGGATAATTTAATCTCAGAGAAAAGCTGAGCTGAATTGCAGTGTGGTAAATATTAATTAAAGTCTCATTAAGGTTTATTATTACGAATGAGATTAAAATTAAATGTTCAATAAGAACATTGAATATAATTCTGGGATCTCTTATTGTGGTAATCTCTGCGTGATCGATATTCTAATCCTTAATTAATTATATCATTAATTATTTAAGTTAATTTAAAGGATATTACCTTTAAAACCTCATAATACTAGTTAGATATATTTGTTAATAAGTCTTTGATTCTATTTGGATAAGATAACCAAATAAAGAAAGTTGTTTATAAAAATGGCTACTGGTTCTTATCTGACTCCTATTTATTCTCGTTCTCAAAGTCCAAGTTTATTCTCGGTCCAAGGGGACCTTCACAAAGTTAGCAACCCTAAATTCCAAACGCCAATAGGTTGCGATAATACGTAAGTACCGTTATTTGTTATGGTTTATTCTAATTATATAACCCTATAAATTTTTTAAAAAATCGATTTTTTTTTTCTAAAGAACTAACCATTTCTATACTGGAAGCAGTGGCGTAACGTACACCCCCGCATTGCCGGGGGGGCAGGGTTCTAAGGGGCCCAAAGCCTGACTGACGCAAGTTCCTACCCTTTGTAAAATTCAACGTGAGGGCCCAAAACCTGACTTTGCAGGGGGGCCCAAATGTTCTCCGTTACGCCACTGACTGGAAGCTATTGTTTCAGTATTCAAATTCTATTTTTTTTTTTTGTGATTTCTTTCCATTGGATAATGAACATCTCTGAAGTTATTGGAGAGTACAACAATCACACACTTTGTAAAAGAATATGAAGGTTCTGCATTTAATTATTACGGACTCTTAATAGGTTTATCAAATTCTCACTCTTGGTCAATTTTATTTTCTAATGGATCGAATTTCTTTTTTTTCAATTTTAGTTAAAAAATTTCTGATTTCGGGAGTTATGAAATATGATTAATGCAAAAGAGACAACAATTGTTTCTCAAATAAATAATAAGCTGGACGGCCGAATTTGTTATTGTGGATCTTACGGTGTGAATCTGCACTGCTATGATAATAAATCTATCACAAACAGGATTTTTTTTCACCTTTTTTTTTCCCACAATAACTCGTCGCTTTTTTTTATAGTGCTTAATTTTTCTTTCAGTTTAAAATTATTTATTTAACTTTTACTGCATTCCTTGTTTTTTAAATTTCTTTTTTCTTTTCGCATTTTGGAATTCTTCTCTTCAGCTCCTTTTACATTTCTTCTTATTCCAGTTTTTAAATCTTTTCTTAAAAGGTTGTAATTCTACAGTCCTCGCTTGCTTTATCAAGAGAGAGTTTCTCAGTTATTTCCTTTTGTTCTGTATAAACTGTTTTATTAGTGCTAAGCGGCCATCTTGGATAAGAAACTACACTGCTGGCCACCGTAAATGCAACACCAAGAAAGACAATAGATATCACAACAAAATTTATTTTGTAGATAACATGTTGATCAAGTATCAAATGATTAAATTTAAAGAATTCTGTGAAGTGTGGTTCCTGCCAGAATCGGTAGCCAGAGTAGCCGCCATTGTTGGAGATCACCGCTGCCACACGCCTCGGCATTGATTCAAAGAGACTTTGGATTTGTTCTTGAGATACATCAGACCAAGTAGCTTCCACACGTTGCCAAAGTTGATTCGGTGTGGCAGCTAGGGGTGTAATCTGGGTCAATCGTTGAGCAACCATGGACCCCATGTTTTCTATCGGCGAAAGATCCAGAGAGCTAGCCGGCCAGGGTAGCAATTCAATCTGGTGATTGACGAAGAACCTTTGGACAATGCGTGCCACGTATGGTCATGCATTATCCTGTTGAAATATGGCTGTGGCCAAGCCCTGAAGGTAAGGGAGGACAACTGGTTCCAACACCTCGGAGATGTAGCGCTGGCGGTTTAAAGTACCGGCAATGCGTACTAGAGGAGTGCGAGAGTGATATCCAATACCGCCCCATACCATAATACCCAGTGCAGGACCAGTGTGGGGGTGCATAATGCAGCTGTTCAGCATCCTCTCTCCACGGTGTCTCCAGACTCGAATCCGACCATCGTGGTGTTGCAGACAGATGCGTGACTCGTCAGTAAAGACAACTTCATTCCATTCTGCCACCCACATCCTTCTTTCATCGGACCATTGGCGGCAGAGGTGTCTGTGGTTCTGCGTCAAGAGTAGACCAAGCAATGGACGTCTTGCGGACAGACCACTCTGCTGTAAACGGAGTCTAATGGTATACACAGACACTGAATGATGCGTTACAGACTCAATGTGCTGTACTATGGTTCGTGATGTGACTGAGCGATCCGTCACTGCCATGCGCGCAATTTGCCTGTCCTCACGTGAAGTGGTGCACTGAGGTGAATGCGATCGACCACGTAGGTCCGTCGTACCCTCCTGCATCCAACGGTCACATATCCGCATTACAGTTGTTTAGTTTCGTCCAACACGACTACCGATTGCGCTGAAAGATAATCCACAATCTCTCTCTCTCTCTCGGTAGGCCACTATCCTTCCTCTGTCGAACTCGGATACTTGATCAAAAGCTGATCGCTGTTTTCTACGAGACATAACTGATCGTTTTTTGAAAAAACCACAAAAAAAAAAAAAAAAAAAACACAATTGCCGAACTTGAAATCGTTGAAATCTCCAAGTCTTAAATAGCGCTTTGAGGTGGCGCCACAGGCGCGAATGATGTGTGACTGCGCTGAAATTCTAATCATTTACATATCTCACCTCCGCTAATGCATGTTGTAAATTTCATGTTATTTGCATGCTTCCTTCAGGGTGTTGCATTTACGGTGGCCAGCAGTGTACTTTCTGTCCAAGACCTGTTTGACACGATTTTAATCGTGGACAATAGGCCTGTAGCGGGTAGCGCTACCGATGACAAATTAATACCTAAACGCAAATAATTATAATTTTGTAAAAAAAGTGTTTTACATTATACATACGTTTAACATCTGCCTGTTTGGCATTTACCTTTTAATTCTGATTTTCAATTTTCTTTTTAATAACCATTTATTTTTGACTTCCAATGGTAACTATACGTTCAGCCTCACAAAAATTTGTTTCATATCATTCTGGCCTTCTTTTGATTTGTGGCAGAATTACTTGCTTTTAAAAAAAAAAAAAGTATCAGTTTTAAAATTTTAGAAATATCAGATACAATATGATCAATACGAACCCCCACAAACTTAATTTTTAGTGGATCTCTACTCAGCAAAAAAAATAAAAACATGCCTTTAGGATTCCAAACCTGTAGATCTAACTATTCAAAAACCGAATTTTTTTTTTTTACCTATAACCAGTGCCGATTTGAGCTAATTTCGGGCCCTGAGCACAGAAAATCTACAGGCCCCCTTGACACTGGTGGTTCGAAATTTATTACCAGAAAAGCTGATTTAAGTCCAGTTTATCCGGGCCCCAGATCGTCCAATAGATAAACCGGCACTGCCTATAACGCCCCGTAACCCTCCGAAAACACCTTTGGGATTTAATTTCCGTTGTTACTGATACCACCTGATAGGCAAAGACCTGATCGAGGCCCACGAAAATTCATCATCGCAAAGGGCTAAGTGACGTCTGTCGTTAGCCGTAATTTTGAGCACCATACAGGTGACAGTACGATTCGGCTCGTTTCCACCCCTATTTTGAGGGAGGACACCTGGGGGTGGTCAGGGGCCTCCCATGTCTCTTCCCCTTCCACCAGCCTCTCGAAAGGAGTTGCGGCTGTTTATAGTACCCCCATGCCGCGAAGGCACTATACATTTACAAACAACCATGTCTTCTCCGGAATTCGAACCCAGGCCCTACGGCACAGCAGTCAGCACCGCTAACCACTATACCGGATGGGCAATTTCCGTAAAGCAACTTAACGGATATCTACTCGAAAAAGTAAGCATGCTTAGCAAATTTCATATGTCTGCAAGTCTAATAATTTAATTTTAAAAAAAAAGGAGTTTTAATATATATGACGCCCATTGGCACACAAAAGGGGGGTGGGGGGTCAGGATCCCCCAAAGCCCTTGATTTTTTTTCCGATTGATTATAATTCTAAATATATAGTACGTAAAATTCAATTATTAATGATTAATTTTATTAATTAATGCTAATTATTTATTCAATAATTAGTTTTTTATTGTGTTTTGTGCCAGAAAATCGAGAAAATCAAAAGGGGTATGATACAAGAATGGTGAACTTTTCACAAAGTCAATTTTCACAAAACACGTTCTAACTGGATCTCTATTCAACAAAAAAGAAACATGATTACCAAATTTGAAATAATTAGGTGTAATAGATAAAAAAAAGGGAAATTTTTTAATCAATAGCGTCTCATTAACCCCTCCACCGGGCGTAGATTTTCACAAAACCCGTTTGAGAATCTCTATTTAATAAAGAAGGAGGAATTTCTATCCCTAATATTCCCGAAACCCCTACTGGGAGTCTTATTCTGAACCCCCCTGTTTTTAGTGTATCTCTATTCAACAAAAGAAATTTGCATGCCAAATTTCATGCCTGTTGATATAATCATTCAAAAATGGGATTTTTTTTTGTCAGCCACTCAGATCAAAACACAAAGGTACCCGAAAACTTGCTTAATATTTTTCTCCTTTTTAGCACTCTCAAGTATTTTTGCTTGTACGGAATGACCGGGAGAAAATTTAGTAATCAAGTCTTAATACTTGTATGTTTAACATAGATGTGGCCAGAACTCAAAATATAATTAAATGCAAGGAAGAAACAAAACAAAACAAAAAAAATCGACACATTAAACTTATGTTCATTATTTGAATGTTTTATAACTAATCTATTCAAGTGGGCAACAAGCTGAATGACAACGTACAAATTTCTACAGTTTATGAAGCATTCTGTCTATCATTCTGCAATTAAAAGTAGTCCTCACAAAGAAAGTCAGGTTTGGTTTTCCAGCAAAAATAGGAATGTCTTCTTTTATTTACCTTCAAACAATATCATATTTGATAGACAATGAAAATTAATTGATTTCTGACTATGATATGGACATTATGTTACCCTCATCTTTTATAGAATGACCTATAAAATATATAATAACTTATATAAATAATACTTTTAATGCTTGTAAAATTGCTTGTTGTATTCCTTTTAATTCATCCATATGTGATTCTTAAAATATCTAAAAATTTTAACATAAACCCGCATTGCTAGTAAATTCTACTTACAATCTGATTATATTAAAGCCCACACATAATTTTATGGGTAAAAGGTTAGCAACATTATATGAAATGAAGGACATGGTTTTCAATTCAGCATGTACAACACACATTGCCAATTTGGCAAGTTTTCTTGAATGTTGGCATTGCTGCAGTAATATGTAAGTACTGAGGGGTTTTTTTATTCAGTAGTTTTTATAATGCAACACTTAGTAGAAATTAAAGCCTACAAAGACTGGGTTGTTGTTTGAGCAGAGATCTTATCTGTACTTCAATAAGTGCCTAACATATAATGTGCAGATTATTAAGGTAATGTAAGAAAAGCAACAATTTTCCACATATTTTAACAAACTATATATATAGTCTGGTTACCTAGCTAATGTGCACATAAACTTTTTTTCAACTTTAGTAGTAACATATACATGTAATGCAAGAATTATTTTTGAATATATACCTTAAATCATAATAACAATCATATAAAGGATGTAAAAATAACAACACAGATTAAAGTAGCGCACAAATAAACTAAATTTAAAATATAAAATTTTATTTTCATAGATGTAGTTTCATTCAGCACATACATGCTCTTTTGTAGTAAATAAAAATGTTTATTTTACAATAAAAAAAAATTGGAAATAGGAAAGGAGACCAGAAAACAAAAACAATGAAACAATAGATATCAATAAAAGAATAACTCAATGCAAGGGAGAGAACTTTAGTATGCGATAACTCATAACTGTAAATATAATCACATTTGTTGTTGGATTTTTACATATTCTAAGTTATTAGTATGAGTACAGCCTGCAATTACATTTCTGATAAAATAAGACACGCATAGTTGTTTGAATTAAATATACCAATTTTTTACACATTAAAAAATCTGAATACATCTTTTACTGAGAAATACCCTCTATAAAATAAATAAATAATTGAGTCAATAATTATCACTTTAAAATTAAATATGAACCAAAACAACATTATTAGATTGATGCTTTAAAAATTACCAAGAAGTTAAAAAAAAGACAATTTAAATATTAAGAGTTTTCAAGTTTAGGGAAAGTTGAAGCAAAAATAACAAACTAATGTAAATGGAAAAATGCATTAAAAATAAAATAATGTGTTTTGCTAAATTTTTAAGTTTTATGAAAACTATACATTATGATTTTAAAAAAGGGAAAGAAAGGAAATAATTATACAGTATCATCAAAAACATTAGTCTAAAAAAGTAACTTTTGCTTTCTCTCCTGAAATTTATTCCTCTAAAATAACTCTGACTTATAATAAAACTTTCTGAGAATAACATATATATAACAAGAATATATTTTTAAAGAATACAAAATAATACTTTGATATAACAAGTAGAAAAAACTATAAATATATAATCAGTATTCAGAAAAATTATAGCATATTCAAAGTTTCCTGCTTTACAGGGGCACCCTTCAACACAAGCAATAGTGATAAAAAAGTTATATGACACTTTCTTAAATTGATTCATGTTGTGATATTTTATAAATTGTTTGAAGAACCTTTTTTTATGTTAAGAATACTTATAAAATACATGTACATAATGAGATTAATTAACTGCTCCTGTACACAAAATATTAGTGATAACAATTACCATAACATTCCAATAAATATAATACACCCATTCATTGTTTGGAAGACTTATAGGAAAATGCATCTTTTAGGTTTGTGTGTAATAACTAGAAATATGAAAATATACAATAGATTATTTATATGCCATAATTCACAAAAGTAATAAAATATTTACCACAATTCCTACAAACAATTTTTTTTCAAGCACATCAATGACTAGTTTACAAAAAAGGAAAATACTCAGAAAAAGGAGTTGTTTTTATCTTATTCATGTGATAAGCATCTAATATTTGTATCAAAACCCTTTTAACAAATAAACTTATAGCCATAACAATAACAAAGTAAAAATTATTGCATTTTTTAACACTCTGCATAACATACTATAAAATTAAAAATGTTTTTAATTTTATTCAAACCTTTACGTAAAGGAAATATTCCCAATACAAATATATCCTTCAAACTAGCACATAACCTATCTACAAAAGTTTATATATCACATCTTTTTCGTTTTTAAATATTTCAGGCACTATGAATAAGTTTTTCAGAATGTGTATGTTACACTTTAGAGAATATATAGGATAAATCTAGTGGACAGGATTACTTTAAGTACATAAAAAAATGAATTATCTTATTACCATTCAAATTATAAGTATAAAAACTTTTCTATTAAACTTTTAAGCATATAACAGAATAAGTATTTTTTTAATTTGTTCCTTTTTAAATAACAAACATAAAACAGCAAGAAACATTGGTAATTAATTACAGATTTAATTTTTTAATAAAAGTTTACTTTTAACACAAATCGATATTTCTTGTCTGTCATTATAAATGAAAGATTATTGTAGCAAATAATGAAAATATAATTACTTAAATATTGGTGAATACAATGAACATGCAGTGTGCAAACAACAACAAAATAAACTTTGCTTAAAGTTATGTTAAAATTTCACTCATTATTTTAATTCTATAGTATATTAATGTTGCTGGCTTGATGTATTTTCTTCCTAAATTTTAAACAAATGTTGAATTTAATATTTTAATTTTAAGTATACTAAATATTTTTTGTTGAGAGGTAATAAGTGTTGAAAAAAAAGCTACATAATGATTTAGTTTTTAACTTAGGTAGTTCATTTATGTTGAATAAATTCAAATGCTGTGTATGCTAATGTTATATTAAAAAAAAAAAACCTATATTATTACCAAATCCAATTGGTTTGACTTGATATGAACAAGATATATGTAATCATGATTCATTTAAAAGTATAACAAAAAGCTTTAATTTTCTCCCAAATGCTTAATGTATTTAAATAAAAGCAGCAATATAACAAAGTAACTTATGGTTATTATATATATATAAACAGTAGAAAATATTATACACATAAAATAATCAGTACTCATCTATAACATAGATCAAAGGTGTTATTAATTTGTTTCAGAGCTGTTGATAATTTTCCTTTGGAGTTGAACCATTTCTTCTTTTTTAAAGAATTTAAACAGTCTTGTAAATTGCTGAGAGGCCTAAAATATAAGAAACAAATAAATTTTTGTTTTTATTTTTTATAATTATTTAGTAGTGTAGTAAAGTTAAGGATTTAAAATAAAAATCACTATGTTTTTAAAACTTTAAAATCTCATTTCAAAAGATGACTAAAAAATATGCATCTTTTAATCCATAAAATGAAACCCAAAAAACTCAATTTCATTCTTATGTATTATAAGAAATAGATTACAAAAGTATCTATCTGATTGAAAATTATTTTTTTAAAAGAAAATGTCAATGAGACATTAAGAAAAGAAATTAAACATTCAGAAAAAATACATTGAAAAATATCTTCTTGATGTGTCTATTAATTCACTCCTTTTTTTTAAAACTTTTTTTTCTACATAACACATTACTTGATTCAAGAAACATTTATAATATATACAACAAAATGCCGAGTGAAATTTATGTCACACTATAGGTTGCATGAGGGCTATTAGTGACGAACCTCATCATTTGAACTATAGTCAAGGGACAAGGGCTGACGCGAGTTGGCACCCCTTCACCTACACTTTCCTTGCCATCAGTAAGGAATGAACCTTAGCAAATTTAATTGTGCAGCGGTGCCAGATTACTTTATGTGGTACAAGGCTTGAACTCCTGACATGCCACTGTCTGCTACCTTGACTACTAGGCTATCGCAACCACATAATATGTTTTGAAATTAGAAGCGAGAAGACATCAAAATTTGGAAAACTGTATCATAGATTAATGTAAAAAATATCAAACTCATTTTTGTTAAATACTACAATGGAAAATATTAAAAGATCGATTTTTTTTCTTTTTGCATCACAATTTACTTCTAAAATTTCCACAAATTAAAATCAAAAATTCTAAATAAACTAGAAATTTTTATTTAAAAGTAAAACACTGTAATAAGTAATTCACTAAAAATTTGAAGTAAAATAGAGATAATTAGCATTATTACTAAAAACTATTGAATATTACACATTTAATAAATTTGAATGAATAATAGATTCACCTGTTTCATTTAAAACTAAAGTAATGATGGAATTAAAAACATTTATGAAAACCATTTTTACCTGCTCTCAGATATGTGCAGACTTCTTTGAAGAAGGTCATTAACATAGGATTCATCAAATGAAACTTCAGGATCAGGAATATTTAAATGAATGATTGGTCCATCTTTTGAAGCTTTATTTTCAACCCTGAGAATTCCTTTTGACTAAAAAAGTAGTAAAATTATAAATTACCATAATGCAATATAATTTAATAAAGAAAATAAACGTAAAAAGCTAAAGAAATCCACAAAAATTGTAAAAAATACAATATTTTATGAAAACTAAGCTTTTCAATATTCATAAAACATAACTTGGCAAATTACATTTACAAAAAAAAATACATTTTACAAAAAAAAAAGAGAGAAATTTTTTAATTTGAAGAAATTATATGCTTTCAGTTATAAAAAGAACAAAGATTTCTTCAAACAATACTGGACAATAAAACAAGATTTTATCAACTTTTTTTAAAACCTTTGATACGTATTTCAGTAACATTGACTTTACTGATATAAACCACAAAGAAATTTAATGATTATATTAAATTAATTTCCTTTATTATTGTTTGATCTTATACAACTGTACGATTTTCAGTTAAAAACAGAAAGGTAGTAAGTAAAAGCAGCATTTATACTTCTGGCAGCAATGCTCTTCGCAAATAGCCTCATTCAAACATTTTATCATTCTGCTTTTCGAAGAATGTCAGAAAGTATTAATTCTACATTTGTTTGCCAAACTTTAAGTCATGTCTTCTGTGGACTTTTCAATATTTATTTTGATGGAGAATCTTAACTTTACTGACAGCTAATAATATAACAAAAAACTGTTTGAGAGTGAAAACTGTGTGGATTTCCTTTATGTTTATTCTTACTATATATGAAACTTTTACAGCAATAATTTGCAAGTGATGGATTGTGTCCTTATCGTAGTTGCTGATGCACAGGTGGTTGTAAGATGTCATCATCAAAATCAATGATAAATCTTCAATTATGGCTTTGATGAGCAATATTCTGTTCCTTATCAGAAGGTAATGAGAATTTTTATTCACTTTCATCAGTTAAGACATGAATATTTCTTTTTCAGTTATCTTCATGTTTGAGGCTTGATTATACTTTATCCTGCTCTTTAATGGGCTCAATTCATGCAATGTCATAGTCACATGATAGTAAAAGCCACAAGGATTCTAGCCAAGCAATTCAAAAACTCATGCGAGGTCATAGTCACACGATAAAAACTATCTAGTGTTTCCAGCTAATTAGTCCACACGCTCCGGTATTGCCAAGTTTTGCTCTTTGCAGAAACTTTCTCTTAAAAAGTACATATGTAAACAAAATGCATTTTATTTAAAAGTATAAACATAAAATATGATTTTTTTTAATTTAAAAAAATCTTTTTGAAGAAATTTTTTTCCCCTAACAATTAAACATCTTTACCCAAATATGAAATTTGAAATTTTATCTCAGTTTTACAAATAGAAGAACAAGTACAATTAGTTTAATGTTTGTTTTGAATTCAATGGAAAACACGTGTTTGTTTTTATCATGTGACTTCATGAATTAAGCCCATTGTTTCATCGTCATATTCATTTAAAAACTGCAAACTTTTCTATTGATCTTTTTATAAATATAGCTAAATGCAGGAAAAATGTAAAACATTCACATCAGCCAGTTATGATATTAACAAAAACTTTTGCACATGATCACTGAACACCATAATGACTGTTAGATGATCATTTACAACAAATCTTGAAAGTAACAAGTGTACAGCAGCAGCACTCATCACATTCGGATGGATTATTTTTTAATTAGTGAAGGTATTGTAACTAATGAGGTGGGAAAGCACTAAAGAACATTTGAATTTACAAAACTGCCTGGAATGGGTGGTCTAATAAAGGAATGTTGAGTTATCTATAGTTAAGAAACACATTTATAGTACATTCTTATGAAAAACAATCTTACCTCTAACTCTGCTAATTTTGATTTTAAGGCTTTTTCTAAGTTCTATAACTTTAGATTGATAACTAAATTTTTCTTTCTAGTATCATCAAGCTCTTTCTTTAATTTTTCCAAAAGCAATTGTGTCTCCTGAAAATAGACAAATATAAATAAAATTATATACTCAAAACCTTTCTTGAAAAATAAATTACAATTTGAAAAAAACTTAAAACTGTTGTAGCCTATTGTAATGGAAAACACCGATTTCAACAAATGTAATATAAGTATAAAATATAAAACAAAATAATTGCCACATGATACACTTAGAACACAGTCTACCTAGAACACCTATGCATGTTTCTCTTTAATCCATCCATTTCTCCCTGATGTCTTTCTTCTACTAAATTAATTTTTTCTTGTAAAGCTATAACTTCATTTGTCTTTTTTTTCTTTCAAACGCCAACTAAGGGCCTGAAATTATGAATATTTCATTTTTACTAGAAAATTTAAAATGCAACAGCAATTAATTTTTGAAATAAAATGCATTTTGTAATTCAAATACTGATTAGAAACAAAATTTTATTTGACATTTATATATATTTTTGGAAATATATTCAATTATATACATTACTGTTATAAAATAAAAAAAACTTTGGAGAAACTAATAAATAAAATAGCTTAATATATATGTAATCATTACACTTAAATGTGATCATTACACTACAACCTAAAGTGAAAATTATTTAAAAACTGCAATTTTATAAAAAGAAAATTAATAATGTCGTCTAAGACTAAGGTTTGAACAAAAAAATCTTATTTTTTTTTCTTAAAGTAAAACCTTATAAAGGTTTTGAATATTCGAAACATTACTTCAACAAACGGTAAATGAAAGGAATAAAAAAGGGAATTTCACATGTTAAAAAAATATTTATGCAAAAAAAAAAAGGAAAACACACATTTTACAGAACTAGTAACTTTGAAAGTTTGTAACTTATTCTGAAGATATTTTAAATATTAAAATAAAAAATTAAGGAGCAAATTAAAAAAGCAAAAATTTAAAAATAGGACTGAATATTCTTTAATTAATTACAAATAAAATTACCTTACATCAGTGTTTTTAACTAGAGGTTACGACCCCAAGGGTCACCAAAAGTTCTAGGAATTTGATAATATTTTTGTATCAAATAACTTAATACCATTATGTAATGTTTTTTATTTTGTTATTTAATTAACATTTCGGTACTTTTCCTACGAGGGCTGTGAAAAATGTAATAAAAAAATCACAAATCAATCTTATAAAAAAAATTAACTTTTTTCTTCAATGTTGGAAGCAATTAAAAAAATTTCATGCCTCCCTCAATACAAATCATCTAAGAACAGAGTATGAATAGAGAGTATTACCTTATTTTTTATCTGGTAAGTGAATTTTGGGGGGAAAATGTGCCATTACTGTCAACAGTTTTCTAAAACAGAAAAGTACCAAAAATTTCTGTATCGTTATATTCAAAATATACATTCTGCTGAAGTTTATTACTAAAAATAATTATATACTATAAAATAAAAACATATAAGTACCCTAAGCACATGCAAACTTTATGCAATGCTTATGGGGTTGCCACCCATTTTTTAAAATTACATCATTATATTGCCTTGCATCATTTTTTAAAAAAATAAAAAAAAATGATAATGTATTTATTTTAAAAAGTTAGAATGCAATTTAGTTGAAAATCTACCTTTATTTGTTCAGCTAATGCAGGATCCCGTGCTTTTACTTCTTCCAATTCCTTATTAAGTTTTTCAACCATGTTGTGTTGTAAATGGATTTCTGTTTGAAAGTACTCTACCTCAGCTCGATGTTTTAATTCAGCTTGACCCTTCACAGATAATTCTGCTTGCAGTGAAATTATTTTGTTTTTTGAATCAGCTATTTGATTAGTTTGATCTAATGCAGATTTTAGGATACAAGATCTCTTTGCAAGTGAGAATTAGCCCGCTTTCATGAAAATCCAAAATTGAGATAAAACATTATTTGATAATGAGAAGTTAAACACATATAAAAATATAAGCATCTTTTAAAGAAAAATGTGTTTATAGTTTTATCATTAGTGCTAATTTATAATTATTAAAATCATTTTAAAAAGAACATAATTACTGATTTTAAATTTACAATGAAATATTAAAATAAGTAATCGTCTGCTGTCTTAAATTTTTGACAACAGCTTTTTTTTATTCAAATCTGTTTCTAAATTAGAAACCTGAACTTTTGTATTAACTTCTAAATCTGCAAGTTGTCTTTTAAGGTCATCAGCAAGGCAAGTTAATCGTGGGCTGTTTCAGAATCTTTTTCTGATAATTTAGTTTCCATTTCTGTCATTCGCTGTTTAAGAATGTTGCATTTATCAGCAAATCCTGAAAATATTTGAAATGTATCAATCATTTTCATCAACAATGGAGAAAAATTACCAGAATATTCTACAAAATATATTTTGGTCCTTTATTAATATTTAACATTAAACACTTATTTGTTTCATTAAAAAACCTTAAATTTAAAAGAGAATAAACACATATTAATTCAAAATGAAAATTTTTAGTAAAAATCTCATATTTAAAATTCAGAGCATGAAAATTATTTAATGAAAATCAATACACACAAATAATTGCACATACTACAAAAAATTGCAACAATTACATGTAATAACAGGTCATCTTTCTTTCTGCATTTAAATTTTCCAGTATATTTTAAATTATGGTTTTGAGTACAAATTCTAAGTAAATTGATTCGAATGGTTGCAAAATTGTAACTGAAGTGATAAAACAGGTAACAATAATAAAATGAAACACAAGATTTTTTTTTATGTGTATCATCTTTCCTCTCAGTTGCTGGAAATTTGTGGGAGTGATTTCGTGAAAAGGGACGGTGTGTAACAGGATGCTAACACGTAATCATGCGCTACTTGATTTGACCAATGAAAGTGCGTGGCTGTATCTTTCGCTACCCTTGATGGGGGGTCCAGCTCTAGTAGCCATCAAGCACTTGACTCTAAATCCGTAGTTATGATATTGAGGGACATAAGTGCGACAGAATGCTTATTTGAAAATGGACAAACAGTGATTTCGGTAGTCATATATTTCTTCAAATCAAACGGTTAAAAAAATTAAAGGTTTCCTGCATTTTTGTACTTTTACCATATAACGAAGGTGGTTCCGCCTTTTAAAAAAAAATTATTACTCGCTTCCCCCTGATTTTGAGTGGTGATTTTAACTTTAATTTCAATTTGCCAAAAGCTGAGCCGCTCATAGCTTTTATGAATGATGAACTCAAGCTCGAAATGAACACAAAATCAAAATGTTTCAACTGCTAACAGTGGTACTGTTATTGATGTTGTTTTTCAAAGGTTTTAAATACTTTGAAATCACAAAATGAGTCAGATTTTAGTTGTCATTGTCTCTGCACTTCCCTAAATTGAACAAGAACAATTATTTTTGATAAAATATTGCATTACTCCCTTTTGTTAATTAAATACAATTTTCATTAAAGATATAATTATTCGATAGAAAATTATTTCCAATCATACCTGATTTGTTTTTTTTTTCAGGAAAATATTGTGTATTTACCACATTAACATGTCAGATCTCACACATCATATGCGACTACTGTAAGACTCGCTTTTTTTAGATTATATATCCAATATATTAAATTGCACAGTAAAAATATAAAATGACTGCAAATCAAATATAGAATGATTCTGATAAAAAAAGTGTAAAAATTAGCAAATGAAGATTAAATTAAAACACTGCATCTTGAACACTCTTTTAAAATTGTTTGTCCAACTTAATCCAAAAATAACAGCTAAATTTCCAAATTCCTTCAGAAAGTGATAAAGCTTATGTTTATATGTTGGATTAAATATATTAAAAATGTATTTTTCACTAATAATTTATGTTAAAATTTAATATCAATAACTATTTCTTTGATTCTATATTTTTAACAAAGAAAAAAAAACATGCACAAAAAGAAAATTTTAGAACAAAATAACGCATTACATTATTTGAAAAAGAAATTAAAAAAAAACTTCAAAAATTAATAATTATATTTGTTTATGCTTGTCGCAAAAACCGTGCACCAGATGGCGCTACTGTCTGTGTATCTCCAGTTACTATGTGTTTAGGTGAATAAAAATAGAGAGTGTTTTACAGTCCATGTGTGAGGTGTGTTATTGAGCTATCCCGGGTGTAGTTATCAAATATTTTTAACCTCCCTTATAACAAGTCTGGTTTGTTCCCCACTTACACATGTTCCTATATACAAATACAAGAAAATAAAGATATTACTAATTTGAATTGACTATATCTTAAATTATACATACCAATAGCTTTCCCTTTCTCTTTTTCTAACTCAATTATGATTTCTTCACTTTTCTTGAGTTGTAAAATCTTCTCATCCAATAATTTTTTTTGTTCATTTAATTGCATTTCCAATTCAGCAAGTTTATTTTCTCCATTCACCATATTATCATGGCATTGGCAAAGATCTGAACAACTATCTCCTGAAGAATTCTCCTTAAAATATTTTTAGACCTTTCTTCCAATTCATTTCTTAATATTTTACATTCCTTAATTTTTTTTTCTTTTAGTTTTTTACATAAAAAAGGCTTTTACTTTTAGAGATCAATATCTGTTTGTGATCTTCAGCAGGAGTAGGTGTGGTTGTCTGTTCAATAATGTTCTCTTCATTATACGCCCGAATTATTCGATTGGATTGCAACAGATCCATTGCTCATTTTATTTTCAAATTCTTTAATTTTGTTATTTGCCTCTTGGTTTTCTTCAGCTAGTAATTTTATTTTATTATCTTGATCACTAACAAGTTGTTTCAAGTTTGTAACTTCATGGAGAAGTTCAGCTTTTTGTTTTGTCAAATTCTCCACAATTTGTTGATAATTCAATAAATCTTTGCTATATACATTTAGCACATTTTCTACATCACTTTTTTTCTTTTTCAAATCATCAAACATTACATCTCTACTTTGGCTTTCAGAAAGAGTTTGTTGTTCAAATTCTTTTTGAACTAACAACATACTCTCTTCATTTTTCCTTACAGTTTCTTCTAAAATATTTTTTTCCTTCAGTAATTGTTCAGCTAGAGAAGTTTGAGATATTAATTCAGCTTTCATGTGCTTGAAATTATTTTTGAATTTGTTCAAATTTTCACTAACCATTTTTAAAGATTCATTCACTACTCGTTTTTCTTCATTTGCAGATGCTAAAGCTACATCAGCTGCTGTTCTTTCTTCTTTTAAAAAGTACTTATTAATTCTTCAGCCCGCCTCAGATCTGATTCAGTATGATTTAATTTAGTATTAAGATCCTTTGTTTTGTTGCATTAACTGTTGCATGCTTAAATCTTTATCATTTGAAGATTTTTGAAGAATAGCAACTTGTTTACTTAACTCGGCTTTTTCTTTCACCAAAGATTGTATGTGCTGCACTTTTTCCTCTAATTCACTTTTCAACACTTTTATTTCATGTTCTTGGTTAGATACAGTAAATGATAAATTAGTCAGCTGTGTTTTTTCTTCTTCCATCTTACGAATTCTTTCAAGAAGCACAGCTTCTGCAGATCCTTTGTCCTTCTGGATGTCATCAAAAAGGGATTCCCGTTCTTTCATATCAGCTTCAATAGTTTCAAGTTGTTTCATAAGAATTTCTTTTTCAGCAACTGCTCTTTGTTGAGTGTGCATCAATTCTTGCTTCAATTGATTTTTTTCTGCTATGATTTTTTCTAAATTATTGCTAACAAGGGATTGATTACTTTGTGTTGATATCAATTGTTGATGTAATTTATTTCGACCATCTTGGGCAGAATGCAATTGTTCTTGAAACCATTCCTTTGATTTCTGCAAAGTATCCATTTCAAGACGAACATTTTTTACCTCATTTTCTAATTGAATTTTCCCTTGCAGTAATATTTGCACTTCTACATGAAGTTCAGCAATTTTCTTTTTTAGACCAGCAATTGCACCATCTTTTGATTCCATATCAACTTTAAATTCTTCCAAGTTGATCCTGGCCCGAGTGGTAGCTTGTTCACTTTCAGAGAGATCGTCTTTGAGTCCTTTTATTTCTGCATTTTTAGATTCAATTATGCTTTGGTATTCTTTGATTATATTATCCCAATTCTTGTGCTCTTTAGTTTGTACATCATACATCATCAAAGCATTCTTTTTTTCAGTTGTAGTTGCATCCAATTGATTTTGTAATGACTTGATCTGTGCTTCATAGGCAGTAGCCAAAGAGCAATAATGCTCCTTCTCTTTAATAAGATCATTCTGTTCTTGCATCACGCTTTCTATACGTCCCTCTAACTTTGCCTTTTCTCGCAGTAATTGAAAGTTATAGGAATCATCTGTTTCTGTACCCTTATTAGAAGTCGATACTGATTTTATAGAAGCACTTTCAGAATTTTTAATTTCAAAAATATTCAATTTATTACTTAAATCCATGTCTCTTCTGTTTTTTGATAAAGGCTTCAACATTTCTAAAGGCCTTCTAAATTGCAGCATATCATCATCAATGCCACTTATTTCAGAATAATTTGACTCAGTCTCAAATGCTTCTGAACACAAAGATTCAACTTCAAATTTCTCTGAAATGCTAGATTCAGTTTCATAATCAACTGAACTCTCAGGGTAAAGCTCATAAAGTGAGTATCAGAATTATTGCTAGAAGCATTGTATTTTGAGTGCCTGTAAGATAAACTGTTTGATGAATGCACTTTAGGCAAATCTGTTGTTTCATTTGATCGATGGCTCTTTTTACATCCCACACTGTTAATGCTACTTTGGCTACTACTTTTACTAGTTAAACTATGTTTTTTAGAAATCCAGTTTTGGTTTTTAGGCAAGGGTTCACTAGTTATGTCTGGGGATGTGCTTGAAAACCAAGAATGTTTTTCAGTTGTTGATGATATAGCATCAGCTGGATACCTAATAAGTTCTGATTTAGAAGCCAATTTACTAGATTCATCAATCTCATTTTTTAGAATAGGAAATTTAGAAACATTTTCAGTATTTAAAGTGATGTGCATTTTATATCTCCTTGTTCAAGTCTTAATTTGGTATTGGCTACAACTTGAGCAACAATATCAGCAGATACTGGCTTCACACCATAATTTCCTTCAAAAGAAAAGTGATAAATTAGTAGTTAATGGGTAAATGAAAATTTCAAATTACACAAAACAATTTGTGAAAAATTTAAAATATAACTAAGAATACATTATAAATAATACTTTATTATGATTGGTGATTGATTTGATTGGCAATTATTTATTGTGCCATAATAATTAATTAAAATTTTTAAAAAAATTAGATGAAAAACATTTATAAATTTCAAATTTTTATTAAGAATTTATCTCCAATCTATTCTCTCCAAGAAGTTTTACTGAGAAAAGATTTATACATCCGTTGAAGCATATAAACTGCAATAAATTTAAAAGTTCAATCCCATTTTTTTATTTATTAGTAAAATACAAAGCTTTTTAAATTGTGAAATTTCCATGTACACAAAGATGTTAAATATTTTTGTTCACAAAGTCATTGAAAATTGATAACAGAATGATTAACTAACAGCTTTTTTTAATATTATTTAAATATGATGATTGATAAATTAAAATTTCCTAGCAATTTATACAAGTATAAAAAATTTATATTATAAATTAGTTTAAAAAATTATTTAATTAAATTGTTACAATTTGTTTATTTTTATCTACACTATTAAAATTCATAGGTAAACAAACGTATCTATCGTTCTATGATGCCCTATATTCTCATGAACCGCACGACACAGAAACTCGACGAAGGTACCAAAATGTCGGGAATGATCCAAGGAATCCGTTTTGACCGTTTATATTCCGATATTCCAATTAGTTAAAAAGATATTAATTAAAAACCTTTAAACGCATAATCAGTACCATTTTTTTTCACCGCCAGGGGGATAAATTCAAAATTTAGGAGGGTTTTTTTTCAGACGTTTTTAAAGCGCGATCTATTTCTTTCATGAGACTCAGACAAAAAATATTTACAGAATCGGAAAAATCATTTACTTCAGCACAATATGGTATAATTTATTTTACAAAATAATTAGATTTTGTATTTTTTACAATTTTTTTAAAATGAGTCGAAATCCACACGTTTTTATGAGTATGATTTCTTAATTGTTCCGCTTGCATTTTCTTTCGCGCTAATGAAAAGAATATTTTACACTAAAAAACTTCATGCTTTTCTCTTTTATAGAATTTTTCATTAAAAAAATTAAATGTCAAAAATCGTTTTTTTAAGATTTTTCAAAAAATACTCAAAATTTTATTTAAATACTTATGAAACTTTTTTTTCTGTGTGTAGAACAATATTATACATAATCTGTACAAAGATTGATAAATTATCTTAAAAATTACATTTTTTTTAAAAAAAAATGTGTTTTTCGTTTTTTTTCCCTTTTTGCGAGAAATATGTAAGCATTAAGTTTTTTGTTTAAAAATTGTTATTTGCAATTGATATATAAAGTTTGAATGCATTAACTTAAAAATGAAGCTCCGAAATTTTTTTAACTCTATCAAATAATTCCTCAATGTGAAAAATTGAACATTTCTCCTTTCATTTTGAAGGTCTTTTCTCTGCTTTTCCCAAAGAAGGAGTAGTGGCGCAATCGTAAAGACACTTCTTCATAAACCATAGTACCCGGGTTCGGGGAACTAACGTTTAAATTTTATGATTTTATAAAAATACTTTCCAAATTTTATTCTCGCATTTAAAAACTTTGCCAGAAAGTTTGTAATTGAAAGATAATTTATTTCGTCATGATACAGTTTTTTTTTTTTTTTTTTTTTTTACAAAACAACGATACTACTTTTACATAATTTAAGATTTTTCTAAAATGAATCAATATCGATGCGTTTATATGAAAATATTTTTTAATGCCTTGAAACTTCATATATCGATTGCAAACAACAGTAATTTTTTTTAAACAAAAAATGTAAAAAAAGGTTACAATTAAAATAAAATATCAAAATGTTTTTATCAGATCGTTTTTTTTGTTGTTTTTTTTTTTAATGCTTTTCATTACATGTATGTGTGTGTGTGTATATATATATATATATATATATATGTAGGCTTTCCCCCATACTGTTTTTTTTTAACTTATATAAATTTATATGTTTAATCAAACATTCAAACGTTTAGCAAAAAGAAATCTTTTCAATAGCTATTTGTAAATGTTTCTTTTATTTATTACTTAAAGCAATTTGATTTTAATAAATATATATATGTTTTTTTAAAAGGATTATTTTTATTATTTCATTACTAAATGAATTCTTTGTTAATTAAAAAGTACATCGTCTATTATTTTGGATCAAAATACATTTTTGAGACATTTTTAAGATAACTATATGTAACGATTGATTCATGAAAATCTGAAATCTATTTTATTATTTTAGATTCTTAGAAATTAACTATTATTAAAAAATGATGAAAGTTTTTTGCTTTATTCTTAGCATCAGAATCGTTTTCTTTTTATTGTTTCACATTAATAATTTTTTTATTCTAATGCAATATTGTTTTTTATAAGTCATACATCGAAATTTGTAGCTATATCTTATCTGCGAGAAGGAGGGGAAGATAGAACAATAATTTTACACTAAAAAAAAAACGTGTTCAGGCTATAGAGAGGGGAAAGAAACTTGTCTTAAACCAAAAATAAGTGGAATGGGACAAATTTCAAAAAAGGGAAATTTTTTGACATAATTTTAGAAATCACTCACATTGTGCGCATACAAACACACACACAGAAATGCTGGTGTCATGAGGAAAAGAGAAAGCCAGAGCAACGACAGGCTAAGCGGTGGAAGGGGGGAGCCATTTTGAAAAAGAATATTAGAAGTGCTGATTTTGTGAAGGAAAGGGAAAATTTATAAAAGTAGAGAAAGCCCATGCAAAGCCGAGCCATGCAACTAGTATTATTATAAATCTCAACTATTTCTATGAGAAAAACATAAGTAGACATAATGAGTTACATTGTTTTATTCATGTAATTTATTAATTGATTAAGATATTATATTTCAGCTTTTAATTTAGACCAGAGGTTCCCAAACATTTTTGTATCTTAGATCCCTTAACATGTTTTTTGGCTAGATCCCTGCTTACCTAATATTGAATTTTTGAGAATTTACCAACTCAAATGTCTTTACATTAAACGATTTAAATTTCTAACTGAAGTGATGTATAGTGTTTAAACATCAGGAAAAGCATGTTAATTAAATTGTCACTGTGTAACTACAAATTAACCTCATTAAAATTAGTAAAATCTATTAAATGGATAAAAATCTAGTTTCTCCCCCTCATTTGACTAAATTTTTATTTTTAAAATTAAAATCATGATTTGGTTTAATGAGAGTCACTATCATAGACTGCCATTTGCACCTCATGGACCCCCAAATTATTTTTTTGCTGACATAGACCCCTTGGGGTCAATATAGACCACTTTGGGAATCCCTGATTTAGACTGAGAAAGATAGTTCTAGATTAATATTATGCACATACACACATATATACCTTAAAATGTTCAGAGGAAAAAACACATAATTTACACTAAAGATTATTTGAGATATTATATATATATATATATATATATATATATATATATATATATATATATATATATATATATACCTCTATGTATATAAAAATATTTTTTAAAAACCCCATAATTAAATCAAAGAGAAGAATTTCATCACTGCATCATATTAATAGGCCAGTCCAATATTTAAGTAGAAATAAAATTCAGTAAAAAAGTAGTCTCTTACCAATAACACTGTGCTGGAGTGCTAGAGCTTCACTTGCAATAGACATTGAGTGCAATGGAGATGTTGGACTAAAGTTATTTTGAGCATGAGACATAGTGCTTAAATCATTAGCAGCTGGAAAAACTTCTGAATTAAAATATTTTTCAGCTTCTTGGCAAATATCTGGATTATTCTGATTAATATAATGAGCAACCTATAGAAATTATACATAAACTAATTAGTTTTAGAGCATATTAACACAAGATATGATCAGAAAAAAAATTATCCTACTTATTGTTATTTTAACAGGATTATTAACCAGCATATTTAATACAAATAGGAATTACAAATGTAGATAGATATTCACTTTTGCATACAGTTTTGAAAGCATTCATCAAGCGATTGATAACTTTATGAAGAAATCTTAAAATGAATATGAAATCAGGATTTAAAATGAAAAATTACATTAATTATAATTCCAAAAGTCAGGAAATGCAATTTGAAAAAACTCAAAATTAAATAACAAAAATTTTGATTTTTAAAATTATAACTAAATTAGCAGCTTAAAATCGTTTTTTGAACTCACATTAAACATATAACTATTATATCTCTTAACACTTTATATTACATTACTTTAAAGTAGGGGGTCTTCAACTCGTGGATCACAGGTCTTGAATAGCCAGCTGAAGGCATTTTAGTGGCCTTTCATTTGAGGTAGTTGAAAAAAAATATGCCTTGTCTGCTTTTTGTCATAAAAAAATGGCTTTTTTTCTGTTATTCTTGATATTTAAAACATTTTACTGATAAGTTTGGTATTCTTTTCATCCACAGACATGCGTAGTCCTTGGAGTATTTCTGGCCAAATCGAAGATCCAGAGCATTATACGGAGAGTTCAAATTCAGTCGCTCTGTGTTGGGAAGAGTCTGCAGTACTTCAGTGGCTTCACCTCTAAGGAATGCTATTAGCTGACATGCTTTGATTTCTTCAGTCTATCCATTGGCTTCAGAAATTATCCAAAATTGAATCTTGTACACCTCCCAGCTGGTTTTCCGTCATAGGTGTACAGTTTCCCTGACACTGATAATGGAGAAGCAGGCAAAAACTTGTTTTCATTCTTCATTTTCCACCAAGTTAGAAGCTTCTCTTTATGGTCTTCTACTCGCTGAGACATTTCTTCTATTCTTTCATCAACCTGCTCTTTAACCTTTTTTATTTATTTCTCCATCTTGTTGATTTTCTCTTCAAGAATATTCTTCAGGTCTACTTGACATTTCTGCACTCTCTCCTTCAACTCATCTTGGCCGCTTTTCAAGGCATTGATGCCTTCTAACAGAGCCTTCAATTGCTCATCCATCGCTCTTGTTATTGGCATAAAACCCCACTCCTAACACCAAACTGTTCGAGGATTTTATGCAAAACAATCACAAAAAATACAGGATTTAGCAGCAATATTTACAGAGTAAATCTCCAAAGGTCTTCCCACCTTCAAATGCACTCAAACACAATTGTTAGTGTTTAAAAATACACGTATATAAAAGAAAAAGATTATTCACAAGCACAGCCCAGCTAATTGCTGGTTGAAATCAGACTAACTGCCGTTCCGGCAAGCATCTTTATTTTATATGCGCAGCAGAAACTTCCAGAAATATAACCGCTCGTGTCATAGAATGTGACGTTAGTGGACCTCTCCACAAATTTCTAGAAGAATCCAGAGGGTTCTGAAATATACATGAGCAAAAAATGGCGCCAATATGCATTAAACATCCATTAAAGTACAATTTAACATAAAATAAATATATTAATACATATGCCATTTACAATTTACACAAAATTCGCAACAATATACATATCTGTAAACACCATCTCTTTCCTTAAAATCAGTTGTAGTCTTGTAAAACAAATCTCCCTGTTTTTATATCAATTTCCTGACAACAATATTTTTTTGATTGTCGAGTGGCCCACAGATCACTGTTAATTTATTGATGTAGCCATGGATCATTGTAAATTTATTAATTTGGCCCTCGAGTGTGAAAGGTTACAGACTTTAAAGTATATCTTAAATGAGAAAAAAAATTTAAAGAGCACTTTTCTAAAAAAGCAGAATTTTGTAATTACTTCTTATAATAGAACTACTAATTAAATAGTTGAATGGGGATTTAAGATGTAATTTGCAAAGGAGTATGTTTTTTTCTTCTTTCAAATAGGGGATTCTGGATAAAATATATAAGCTGCATAATTATTATATCTTACTTACATTTGTAAAGATAAATTTTGTAATAAAATTAAAAACTTATTAACTGGAATAAAACTGAAAATCAAGGGAAAAAATTAAAATTTACCGCAAGAGGAATTGTAGGATAATTGTAGGATTTACTGTCTGGAAGCTCTTTTTCAAAAGTTGGATTAGTAACTTCACGTGAGGTCAAAGAAGTGTTTTGTTTTTCTTCCATTATGGAATTTTGTTTATTTGAAACACGGTTATAGGATTTCCATTCATCTGTAAAATATATAAAGAAATGTTAAGGATGCAACATGTAAAATGAAAAAAAAAAAATAGATAAGATTTCCAAATTTTTTTAAGAAAAGAAAACATTTCAATAAAAAAGTTTCATTAAAAATAAAATAACTGGAAAAGGAGAAAATGACATGCATTAGCCCATCTTTCCTTTCAGTATTTTAGAGCAGAAACTATCAAAGCATAAATGTTTGAAAGAAAATAATTTATTTGAAAATATATCAATGTTTTCAGATGTTTTAAATTCATTCCATAGACATGTTTGTAAGTAAAAATGCTTGTTGCTCAAATCAATTTTTCAAAATGAAATTAAAATAAGATTAATTTGTATTAGTCCTTAAAAAAAATTCAGTCCAATTTGTTATATATATAATGCTTTTATATAAATAAACAAATATTTTATACAAACAAAATAAAATGCATATATATAAAAGAGAATCTAAAGAAATAGATACTGGTAGAGCCAATTAACATAAGTAAATTTTTTCCCTCTTCACTAGTTTTCTTTTTTGTTTGTACACTCATCCATTAGCCATTTGAATAATAAGTTGTCCTATAAACTAAGCTTCTAAAATCAGTTAAGCATGTGTGATAAATTAACACTGCTGCATAACCAATTGCTACTCTCTATCTTTCAAGGTGTTTTTTTTTTTCAATCTATACACTCCCTTCTTTTGGGCTTCTTGTGGCCATGCTATTTAGGTACATGGTCACAGTGACACACGAAGGTCTTCTTTCCTTTTGCAGATTGAAATATTTATAAGTGGAGTGTAGAAATTCACAGATGGTATTGATAACCCCTCTGCCAGTGAACATAGTAAAGTGAAGGGATTAGCGAGTGGTAAGCCAACGAACAAGGTCAAATGCTTCTGCTGTTGGAATGTGAGAAATTGATAGCTGAAGGAAGGCAAACAAGTTGGGTTGAATTATTTCTCTTCCAATAAGAATTGTAGAATAGTGTATTGAGATGTATCTGTGAGAGAAACTATTCATGTCAAAATTTGTATGTTTAAATGTGTAGTATTTCATCCCTTAAATGTCAGTGTTTTCATCAAGAAATAGTTGTCATCCTTCTCTGCCCTTCGACACCAGCCCCAAACCCTACATTTATTATGGATACTTTGTAACTTTAATGTAAATATGTCACAAAGTTTTTATATTAAGGAATGATAAAATTGTGACCTGAACAAGAGAAAATGAAGTAATATATATTACGCAGATATTTAGTTTGTAACTTTTCCAGTAAATATATATATATTTTTTTTAGTCTTGATGAGCTATAGGAGTTCATGATTATTTGAAAACAAAATAATAGAAAGATACATAATCGTACAGAAAAAAAACCCATCTAGTCCTGCAGACCACCTCACTGTGTGGCAAGGGGGTGTTTCCTGGGTAGAATAAATAATGTACATCAGAAGTTATCTCCTGGTAGGGCCCCCCTAGGCATGAAGGCCATTCTATTTTGTTCAGCTTAAGTCTGCAGGCAAAGAAACTAAGTCAGTCTTCTACCTATGCTGCTCCAGTCTTCCAGTACACAGAAACTGCTCATTTTCCCAATCCGTGAAAAAATTTCCCATGAATGTTGCTGAACAACACATAAAAAAACCCCAATAAATAGTTAAACTCTTCTGCAATGAGTTAAACATGCAAGCTGAATGAGGTGCAGAACTCGTGAATCTATACAGAGTAGAAGTTGCCATGTTAACAAGGAAACTTATATTAGTACATGAAATTAAGAAAGTAGGCAACAGACATTCCTACAAATGAAATATGTTATGGGTGGCAACTCATTTGTTATTTTAGAGTAAAAAAGTACAAAAGGAATTCAAACAAAAATTAGGTAAAACTACAATTGAAGTGCTATAATAACACCCCCCCAATTATAAAGAAAAATATGGGGTGTTAATCTCTTTATCAAATTTAGGCTGGCAACTTGACAAAAAAATCAACCTAGAGATGACAAATATTTTTTAAAAACTGGAGCGTTCATATCCAAAGATACTATAATAAAGTGAATTTCTACAAAGTAAGCAAGAGATTTTATGACATAAAAGCCAATATTGTCTAAGCTGCACACTATGTTCATTTAAAAGAACTTCTACAAAATGATCTTTCAAATATATATATAAATAAATATACATACTGCTGGCATTAAATTTACAACACAATGAAGAAAGGATGATGCAAACATCAAATTCACACGAAAGGAAGAACTTGCTGGGAAATGCAAAAGATTAGCCTTTAAGAGGTGAGGAAGCTCTATGAAACAGAAAGTTATACAGTAGGTTTTGAATGTGGACTGTTTGTGAGAAGATTATATTATGCCTACTAAAAAAGTAGAAATGGCTACCAACATGTGTCCAAATTCGATAATGGCAGGATTATAGCATATTGAGAGAGTGGTGTATCATTTACTGATATTACTACTCACATCAGTCTGCATCTCACAACTGTCATGCAAATATGGAACCGATAGCTTCGGGAGGTTTGCACTGAATAAGCAGAATCTCAATGGCCTCCAACCCACTTTTAATTTTTATTTTTAAAATATAAAACTTATTTTTCTGAGATACTTTAAAATTATTTTAATTTTTCATATTTTAATTTTTTTTCTGATGTTTATTAAAATAATTATCAAATTTCATTTAAAATACAAGGTAATGATTTCTTATATACATGATTAAATAACAGCAATTTAAAATACATAAATGTATTTAATACATAATGTCTGAATTTACCATGATAAATTTTTTAATTTATTTATAAAAATAAAATAATGCAAAAACAAAATATTTTTCATGTTAATCCCAATAAATAAGTAAAAATACATGAAATAGCTGGTATTTCACTAAGATATGTAGTATTTTCAAGATTACAATTGAGCAGAACATTACACAGTACGCTACATAAGAAAAATTAATTTCAAAGCTATTTAAAAATAGACAAAAATCCATAAAAACAAAGATGTAATCCCAGATATACATAAAAATATGACATAAAAAAGGATTCTATCCATTAGTAAACAGTATTTTTCTTTGAAATTTTTCTTGATTTCTTTTATCTATTAAAATAAAATATAAATACTGAATTTAACACTAACTAATGTGCAGAAAATGAAGTGAGTGAATACAATGAGGAATTATTACCTTTAATTTCCTTTTCATCCAATTGGTTTTCATTCTTCGTAATAAAATCCACATTAGGATCAACAACACTAGAAAGGGAATCAAGAGATGAATTCAACGAGATGTCTTCAGATTGAAAATTGAGTTGTTGAATAGAAAATTGGAATGCAGCCATTAGAGACTAATAGCCCATCCATTTGAATATTCCTATCCCAAGGAGTAAAAACCACTACCTGCAATTGAAACAATTCAAAAGTAAAATAAAAGGAAAAAATGATAATACATTTCACAATAATGAGAAATTCAAATTAATCTTTCTACTCTAGCTTTTAATATGTTTTAAATATTTCTTTTTCACCAAAATACTTTTGAATATTGTTTTATATTTGTTAAAAATGTACAAATATTTGTTACTTTTTAAATATAAATTAAGACATACAATCAAAATATAAAAAAACAATAATTGTAACAATTCCAATTTCAGTTATATAATTTAAATCAGAGGTAACTAAACTTTTTTGGCTCATCGACCCCTTGCCAGATTTTTCTTTGTTTTTAGGTGGACCTCTACTTATCTAATATTAAATTTTTGCAAAATCAGCAACTTAAATGTGTTTTTTAACAGCAGGTATACAGCTAATTACTTTAAAAGGTTTAAATTCCTAACTGTAGTGAAGTATAGTGTTTAAAACTTAAGAAAAAACAATTAATTAAATTAAAATTTAATTAATGCATAAAATAATTGTTATACAAAACAACTGAGCAACAAACTAATGCTTTTAGTGAAAAGGATCTAATCTTTGGGATGCAATAACATATTTTCTACAATAGGTATCACTCTTGTCTGGTTTAACCTCTAAATATCTCCCTTGGTTAGTAGTGTCAGTCTTTTCCTTCTTCCATTTTTTGATTTGGAGATTGGCAAACACACTGAAACCCTTTCTCTATCAGAAAAAAAACAATTAAAAACTTTCTCAAGATATTCCATAATTTGAGATACATACCATGCCAGATATTTTTAAAGGAAAATAGTTGACATCCATTTCAAAACTTTACTTCAAGATCTTCCTTAGTGCCTATTCCTACTGCCTAATTTGTAAACTGACATTTTTTTCATAGCGACCACAATTATTCATTGCCTACTGTGCTAATGCCATAGTTAGCATTCTCAAACCTTAGTTTCAAAATCTAAAAAGAGCATTTAAATGTTGGATCATAGGTTAAAAACGCCTTTTCCTGCCAGATTGTCTGTGACAATTGAGGAACTGGTAAAAGGCGCGACAACCAATATTATATTCCTTTAGTTTGTTCTGGCAAAAACACTGAGATGAGGTCCTTGTTTTAATAAAATTTATGCTGTTGCCTTGTTACTGCAACTAACCTCATTAAACTTAGTAAATAAATCTGTTAAATACTTCATACTGGTTTCCCTTGATTAAATTTCTTTTAAAATTAAAATCCCAATCTGGTTTAATGAGAGCCCTATCGTAGAACCTTAGCAGGTCAAGTCATAGGACTTCACTGGAGGTGGATATAGACCACCTTGGGAAACACTGATGTAAATCATCAAAAAATAAAGTAATATGGAGAAAACAAGAGTTAAGAGTTCCTTTCCCAGGAATTCTGGGAAAGAGGGAGGGAAGGCAAACTATACTGGTGATACTATATATTTATTAAACTCTTGTTACAATAATAAGAGCTGTAACAACCGTGAATAAGTTGCTGTTATAATAACAACAGAATGTCATTGTAAACCATATCTATTAACAATATGATTTGATTAAAATTCTGGTTACAAATAAAATTTCATCAAATGTAAATGTAAGATTATGTTGTAACTTGATGAGTTTACATTGCTTAAAGAAGACTATATTTGAGCATAAACATTCTTAAATTTGGGGGAGGGGGAAAGCACTGTTAAAATAAAATTAAGATACTTGTAAGAAGTACCTACTGATGAAAATGCTAAGCTAATTGAAGATTTGGCAGGAAGAATTAGATTTAGAATTTGAGTATCATATAGCAACCCCCGATGTGTATGTTTCATATTGTTTACACAAAAAAGAAGTCTAACATAAATGAAATAAATATATATATATATATATATAGGGCAAGGAGTATTATAATTCCCTCTCAAGTATCTAAGAATGATATTTTACAAAAATTATATTAAAGTAGAATTTGAATGTGAAAAGATGGTTAATTTAAACAACTAAGCATACTGGAATAGTATATTGGCAATCCTGAAACATTTTAGAGATAAAATCAGCAATTTAAAGCCATTAACTGATATTAAAGAACAATAAGCCACCCATCCAGTATAGTGGTTCATGACGCAGTTCCTACTCGTGACGTAGGAACCGGGTTTGAATC